>JAUZSU010176897.1:0-24544 GCA_034780255.1 Parotocinclus maculicauda | reverse complement strand
GCTGGACTCTGGACCTCATGGTCCAGGGTTCTAATCGCACCTTTGCTAAGCTGCTACAGTTGGGTCCTTAAGCAAGGCCCTTAACCCACCGTTGCTTGAATTGTAAGACTGTATCAGTTGTAAGTCGCTTTGGACAAGGGTGTCTGCTAAGTGCTGTAAATATAAATGTAACATAGATGAGTACTGAGCAGATCTTCACAAAAGGAAAAATGTAATTTAAACAAATTAATTCCAGACCTCCAGAAAATACACTCTATAAGGCATTTTGTGCATTAATGGACTTGTATTGTACATGTGCTCCCTGATTTACGATGGGAAAATTATTAAATGACGTCCCGAAAAATTCATAAGATACATTCATGATATTAATAAGTAAGTTCATGTTTAAAGTGTTTATAATTTAGTGAGTGATAGATTAAAACTGAAAAACAAAACAAATACTCTATTGGTGAATTTAATGGTAGCATTGATGCTAAGCTAACTGCAGCCTGTGTTCTAAAATATTTAATTCCTGTTTTCCTTTCGTACAGTACTGTACTAACCATTGTAGGGCTGATGGTGGCTTATTTACACTAATAATTTAGTACTGTAGATGTAAAAATAAAAAATGTAATCACTGTGTACTGAATTGTGAATCAAATTTCGACTGAAATGAGTTTGACTCTTACAAGTTGAAGCAATTGTGTGGAGTAAAGAACAAACAACAAGAACAAGACACATTTTTCTAGTCAAAATGCACCAACAACTATCTTTGACGAGGTCAATTTGTAAATCTGCCAGAACATTTCACATATTCATTGCATCATGCAGCCAGATAAAACGGAGTACTGTGCACCGACTGTATGCAGTGTGTCGAAATCAAGCTAGTGTGCTACCTAAAAAGGGCTGAGGTTGAGTGAATGAGGGTGCCAGGAGACAAAATACAGACACCACCAGCCTCACAGTCCATGTCTTTAGATTTAATTGCTACGCATGGCTCGCTCACACGCAAGGGGGTGGTGCTTTGCAAAGACGGATGTTGCCTATGTTGGATATCGGGGGTTCAGCAAATGGCTGAAATGAAACAAAGAGTGATAAATTTAAAGGGGTCTGAATACTTTCCATACCCACTGTATATGACTAGTCTTGAGATTAACTTGTGTATGGATATAACCTTGTGTATGTCGCTGAGATGCGACATTAAAGAATACAAATAAACAAACAAACAAACAAACCACTCTCAGCAAGATATGAGATTGACATTACACTCAGGATAAATCATAAGAATCAGCTAAATAAAAGGTTGTAGGCAAGTGAAAACAGGTGGGCTTAAGGATATTTTTAAATGTAGATAGAGAGACTAAATGTGAGGTGGTGGGAATTTCTAGAGGTAAGGAGCAAAAATGGAAAAAAAAACACAGATCACCATGGCTACAGAGGTTAGAAGAGGGAGTGATGAGTGACCTATTTGTGTAAGATCTTCGAGCGTGGATATGTTTGTAGGGTTGATGAAGCTTGAATAGGGGATCATTAAGTTTCCATGTATTGATTGAGAACAAAATCATCATTGAGTTTGCATGTAAACCGTGAATGTATGCTTTTTTCATGGAAAGCCATTCCAGTACTTAACAGTGACACTCACATCGACTGACATGATGCATTTATTTTCTACATACTCAGGTGATCATAATTTTGTGTTTGTGTGTTTGAACGTAGGTGACCTCAGGTATGGTTATCAGCACACTACTGTCAGCTCCTATAATGTACCTGTCAGCCTGGTTACTCTCCATCCCCTGGATGGAGGCGACACACCTGGTTTCAGAGCTGCAGGAGGTCAGCTTTAATATCAGCATAATCAGCTTCATCGTCCTGGTGAGGGAATGTATGAGTGTGTGAGTGCTATATGTGTGTACAGTACTTCAGCTTAAAGTATAAATTCATCAATCCCTTTATTCGGGGAACCTCCATGGTTCTGTACTCATTGCCTATTTCATCGGTCTGCTTACTATATAGAAGCAGTTTGTGCACCACAGATTAGGTACTATTCCAGTGTTGGATCATTTTCAACACTGTAGCGACACTGACTTGGTTGTGGTGTGTTAGTTTGCGATATACTGGTATGAGTGGATCAGCCACAGCAGTGCTGCTAGAGTAAATAACTTAGTGTTTAATAACTCAGTGTCGCTTCTGGACTAAAAATAGTCCACCAGCCTTAAATATCCAGAAACCAGCATCCTGTAGGCAGCGATCTATGAGCACTAACGAAGGATTAGAGGACGACTAACACAAACTGTGCAAAAATATATGAGCTGCTGTTCCTGACTTTTGGATCAATATGGTAGATGTGTTAAATAGTGTGCCCACTGCTGTTTCTGATCCACCATCAAAATAGTCCCTGATCTCTCCTGTGGTTCTGTGGGGTCCTTGACCATTAGAGTACTGAGTAATGGGAGCTAACAAAGAATAAAGAGAAACAGATTCACTACAGTATATAATTGTGGAACTAAAATGTATATATGGGCTTCTTTATGTTTCCTTGAGTTTCTTTGTGTTTGAGAAGGGCGCTTGCTATACAAGCATATGTGTAACTAATAATAATTATATATGGTAAATGGAACTGATAAAATAACAGGGAGTGTCGGTGGTTGATGTGTTTTTAATAGCTTAATTTCAGTTCAGTTTGTTTACATTTGTTTTTATAGCACATTATACTAAAGACATTGTCTTAAAGCAGGATTGCTTAAAGCTTTTAGTCCCCAAAAGCGGCAGTTAAAAGAAAAACCTTTTTGATACCAATTACATAAAATTTTGATATAAACCTATTTCAAATGGAAAACCCATCTTCCTTTGAGTGAGACTGAGCAGCGAGGTTAAAGCAAAAGACAGTAGGCAGTATAAACAAAGCCAGTTTTTGTTTTACGAGTTATCAGGGCTGGCCCAAATAGATTAAATAACCATATTACAGAATCGAGATAGAGCACAGTGTTTCCCAGTTTTGTTTTGTTTTGTTACAGTAGGCATTTTTAAAATAGCACAAAAAAACAACATCATATTCATATTTTTATAATCGGTGATGTTAAATGGTATGCTTTTGCAGTTCAAAACATCTCCACTAGGTGACAATGTTGTATGAAGGTAGGCCTAATAACGATGGGGATACAAGCAGTACGTTTGGACACTCAGAACTGGCTTTAAAACATTGCTGTTAGTATGGAAAAGCAATTCCAGTTCATTCATGAGTCTTTTGGAATGAAGGTCAGGACTCGGTGCAGCTATTTGCATCAAGTTTCCAGATAATTTTATGGAAAGGCAGGACAGCAATATGTTGAACTGACTTGTTGGGAAAGTTGAAGGCTATGAATAAGTTTCATAGTGAGAGTCACTGAGGTGTTTAGTACACCTGTTCTGCTGCCACTATTTGTCAATAGGTTGTTTGCCTCTATACTTCATATTGTGAACCTTTTAAGTCTGATCTTAAGTAAATGTGACTGCAAGGAGCTCTGTTGCCATTGGATCATCCGTGGAGCACACAGGGGACAGGGTTAAACATGCCTGAGACGGGATGCCAGTTATCACAGGGGTGTGTAATGTTTGCTGTTGCAGCAAAGTCAAAGTCAAATTTTATTTATATATCACTTTCTACAGTACAATGGAGCATTGTCTTAAAAGCAGCCTTACAGATATCTAGGCCCAAAACCCTATTGAGCAAGACTTTGATGACAATGGCAAAGAAAATCTCTCTAAATGTTATAAAGAGGAAACCTGTAGTAACCGGTAGTGTTCCACTTTTCAGAGATGTCACTGACGCATTTCTTGTAGAAATACCACTTATATTTACATTACAGTAGTCTAAAAATACTATGTGACTATGGTAATGTATGCTCAGTGTCTATTTAAGTCAACATCCTGCTTTACAGAACGTAATGTGGTCATTAACTGGCTAATGCGGAGGAAATTCCGTAGTATATTGCCTATGTAGTCGATTTTGGTACAGTAAAATATCTCATTTACCATTACTAAGTACAGTGAATAATGTGCAATTTCATACATCCTTACATCCTATTGTGAATGATAAGACATGCATGCCTGTACTAACAGTTTAGAAAAAAACTATTATCAACCTTATCAAATGAGAGAGTCTTCGCATTTTACATTCTATACGCTGCTAAAGACCATATTCCTCCTAGACATCTGTTGTGTGTCTGAAATTAATTTAAACTTGTTTTGCACGATAGGTGTGGACCATTGCCATCATGGCACTTAGCAAGAAGTTTAAGAGATTACCTCATATGTTTGCAACAAATCTTTTCATTGCCCAGGTATGTAAGCTAAACTAAGCACAGCTTTTTTGACTTTAATTTACCTTTCTGTCTCGTTTTTTACCAAACTGCTTGTATTCTCTTCTAGCTCTTAGTGTGCGTGTCAATGGGCTTGTGGAAATTTGTAGTTCAGCAGGAGAATGTATTAGGACAACTTCTCATCTTCATCATGCTCTATGGATCTCTGTACAGCACCTATCTGTGGACAGGTACTGCTTATTTACACAAAGTCACTAATTGTTTAGCCATTTTAAAAATATTTATATTATTTATATTTATTTAATGCTATAGCAATGAATGCGCATTGCAGCTATGCAATACATTAACGGTTGCATAAATAAAATATTCTTTGGAAGACGATGTTGAGCAGACAATGAAATTAAAAAACACAGTATGAGAATATTCAGTACAGTATTCTTATCTTTATACCTTTTAGCAAACTTGAAACACTTACTGAAAATAAAAGCTAACATTTCTATTATTCCATAGTTTTCTACTTGCACTACTCCTTGCAATTCGCAGCTATCACAAGGGTTCCCTCGTACTTCTTTTCTGTCCTTCGCACATAAAACAGATGTATTCAAGAACTATTTCCAAAGACACACGTGTTAGGTGTTAAGTGCCCCTAGTGTGTAAATGTGTGTGGGTGTGTGTGTGCGCGCCCCACTATGGATTGGAGCCCGGTTTAGTGTTGTTCCTGCCTTGTGCCCTGTTCCACCAGCTAGGCAGGAACTACGAATTGACAGATAAGAAATTAAATGAATTAATGGATTATTCTTAAGGCCTTTGCTGTTGATTGTAGCGACTGTACGTTGCTTGTATGGACATTACATGGCACATACCTGTATTTATAAAACCGAACCAAAACCAAAGATTTATTAAGGTCCCAAATAAGCAGTATGTCAGAAAAGCAAATAATTGCAAAGGAGTAAATTAAATCAAAACAAACTTAGCAAACCGTTTTGTGTTACCGTGCTATCTAGTTTTTATGTGTCAGGTTGTTAATAAGTAAAAATAGTTAATACTACATCTTACAAAATGCAAAATGCTGTGCTGTGTTGTGTGGTTGTGCAGATAATGTGTTATGTTTTAGCTCTGTTAGCCTTCTCTCTGGTGTTGCTGAAGAAGAATGAACGGCTCAAAGTTCGACCCATAATTTTCATTGTTCTGGGCTGGGGGTAAGTGTGTGTCACTCGACATATTAATTCTTTACATGGTATTCTTTGTGACCTATGCACAGTGCCACTGCCATGCAGAAACAGCAATGGACCTTCCTCAGACCATTGTCACAAACTCGAAACAGTGCTTGACAATGTAATTGTATACAAACTTTAAAAAATTTATTTTAACTGGAGCAAAGTGGTCCATGTACAGCACATAACTATATTGCTCACACAAATTAGGATGCAGAAGATATTTAAGTATTTGTGTGAGGTAACAAGACCGCAGTGATGCCCCTGCTGGTTGGAATTCCCCCATAAGATCTGGCACTTGATTCTGAGTCTGCTTGTACATTGATCAGCCAGTGCTGAACCAACCTGGTTTATATCCAGACTCATTTCTGTAACATCTCACACTGGACCATGGGGTGGGAGCTAGGTATGTGTGTGTCACCTGATGCAGACTAATGTTGAACTCACATTACAATGCGTCTAAAAATAGATACCCACAATAAAAAGTGATGGTAACATAAAACAAAAAATGGTCATGTTGGTGCACAGTAATGAGGATACTGCAGTCTTGCACTGTAAGCATGTGAGGCTTTATGACTGAGCTGCTTCTATAACAGTAATTACAATTGACTAAAGCATTTCAAGCTTCTACACCTATGTCATTTAGCAGACGCCCTTATCAGAGCGACTTACAACTGATACAATCTTATAATCCAAGCAATTGTGGGTTAAGGGCCTTGCTCAAGGACCCAACAGAGACAGCTTGGCAGATGTGGGATTTGAAGCCTGGATCTTCTGGTCCATAGTCCAGTACTTCACTAAGCTGCTAGGCTACCACAGTCCCATAACAAGCAATACAGAAATTCACAAATTGTTTTGACTGCAAGTGTTGATGACAACAAGGCAATTCAGTGTACCTAAAATGTAGTTTGCTTATTTAGCTTTGTGTTGGAGGCATACTGACTTATTGGAAATGTGTTGTGCTATGCGTTAAGTTTAGTGGTTAAAATCTGTTAATTATTTTCTATAAACTATTACACTTCCAGTACCAATGTATATCTGTGTAGACTGCATGTCTGCGTACTTTATTTCATCCACTTGTTAGTAATGTATGTGTCTGAACAGTTAGAATCTACTAGTTGGGGGTCCAGATACTTGGACCATGTCACATACAGGAAGATGTTTTAATAATGATACCCATCCTCGGCGATAATGATTTTGTGCTTACTTTTTTTTACAGGGTGCCATTTTTCATTGTGGGGCTGCTGCTTGCAGTGAGTGAAAGAGTAAGAGACACCACTGATGTCACGTTCTTGTATGGCAAGTGGCAAGTAGGTGTTTGTTCATTTTGTGATGCAGTATGTGCGTTGTTGGTTTTTTTTTAATCAATCATTTAGTTTTTTTTTATGTAATTGTAATTACATTGTGATTATTTTTATGTCTGTGTGTTTATTAAAATAAAGATAAATTATGTTTAATGTCCATCCGATCATTGTCTGTTTGCTTTAAGGCCCAGGTCTTAAGAATTTTAATAGGAAATATAAATCTGCCTTATATACATCTTATTCATGTTCCTGCTGACAGAAAATAAATTTGAGTGGCAGAATACAACATGGTTCTACTGTCGTTTTAATTTCATTCAATGTGTTTAAAATGTTATAAATTAATATTATGTAAAATAAAACACTATATGCAAGTAAACTACTATATAGCTAAGTTAATGTCCAGTCCACGTTTTGGACAATGCTCTGTTTTACAGAACAGTGCACACCTGTAATGTAAAGTTCCTTCTTACTTTTGGTCCCTGCTCCCACCTTTGCTCTCTCCCTCTCACTCTCTCTCTCTCTCTCTCTCTCTCTTCTCTCTCTCTCTCTTTCTAACTAGAACTACATGTTTCCAGTAAATTCATGTTGATTATGATATGCATCTTGTAACTTTTAATATTTTGTAAATTATTTGCTGTAGTTCCAAGTTAATTGTGGTAATGAACAGAGGGGATAGACGGCATCTGACAATTTTTTTGACTGCAAGTGTTCATGACAACGAGGCAATTCAGTGTACCTAAAATGTAGTTTGCTTATTTAGCTTTGTGTTGGAGCCATAAGGTTTACAAAGATAACAAATTAGTCAAACTTATGGACTTTAGTTAAGCAAAGACAGACTGCATATAGACTGCCTACATAATCACACATGACTCAGATATTGTCAAGTGTGGTTCATGAGGCTGTATGACATTTTATTATAAAACTGGACATTTAACAAAAACCTGCTATTTTTGATTACCTAGGGTAAATACAGTACTGTGCAAAAGTCTTGGGGATTCTATATTTTTCAGTGTACATGCTGCTTATTCTTTAGGCTACAGTGGTCAGGACCCCCGCATGACCAGCACAGTTCAACTCCTGTGTGGTCGGTGGATCATTATCATCACAGCTCTGCAGTGACACCGATGTGGTGGTGGTGGTGTGTTAGTGTGTTTTGAGCTGGTATGAGTGAGTCAGACAAATCAGTGCTATTTGAATTTTAAAACACATTTACTGACCCATTAGACACATCTACCATATAGCTTCACCTTGTCAGAGGCAGTAGCTCATTTGTTGTTGCACAGTTTGTAATTTATCCTTTAATTCATCCTTTAAGTACTCACAAGATGCTGGTGGCTGGACATTTTTGGCTTTTTTTATTTTCAGTCAGTGTCAGTGAGATAGTGCCTGAGCATTAGAGAACAGAGTAAAGGAGAGTAGCACAGGATGTAGAGAAACAGATGGACAGTTTTTATTTGTAGAACTACAAAATGCGGTGACAATAAAATAAAATAAAATATGCAGAATATAATATAAAAAATATTGAACGATTAAGACTTTTGCCACTTGGTCCTTATACCCATTTAATTGTGATAATTTATTTTGTCTTATTTTCAGATTGTGAGCAGCGTAGTGGTATTGATCTGTAGCATCATTCTGGCAGGAGTGTCTCTGATGGGGCTGAGTCAGATGTCTCAGGGAGAGGAGAATTACCAAATCCTGGAGCAGAATTCAATGTCTGGCACTACAGAGGATGTTAGTTGCCCTAGTTGCCCCGAGGATCACAGCTCAGAAGAGTTTGCGACATTACACAACAGTACAAATAGAGGTAAACAGCATCCGTGTTCATCTCTGGTGCATGATCCCTACCTCTGTCCTCTGCTCTCTCATACACAACAAATTGTACCTATATCACATCAGACCCAGAAGACTTGAACGTGACTTGAAAACTGGGTCATCATGGTGATGGACTAGCTAACTTTTCTTGCTTATTTTTTATTAGGTTTTTTTGTTTCCATTTTATCATACTGACATTGTATGTGGAGACCATTTTCGCCTGCAATAATCTTAAACTAAATGTTAAAAACTGGTATAAAGTGCATTTCTCTGTGTGTTAGGTCAGCATGAAAACATGCCTGATATGAGAGCAAATCACCTGAATGCACCAACAGGCAAGTCAGATTACCATGTAAATCATACTTTATGAAACGATGTATTATGTACAGTACTGTTCAAAAGTCATAGACTACCATTAGATTATATTAGTTGTTTCAGCAATGGTCATATTGTCAATAATGCTCATATTGTCAATGATGACTTTTTCTGATGCAAGTGCCCTGTATTTACTGGGTGTGTTTGAAAAAAGAGTGAAAAAGAGTGTTAAATAAATATATATTGTCATTATTCAATTGCTAAAACAATAGTATTTCTTATCTAATGGTGACTTAAGACTGTGACGGACAAGAGAAGGTCTGAAAGGGAATCTGGGGAAGGAAATGAAGCCTAAATAATATCATCACCTTCAGAGACATTAGACTCTAAGTGCTCATTAGACAAGTGTTCTGTAATGAGTAATCGCTGTTCAAGTGAGTTATCAAAAGTAATAAAATATACATATTATTCAAAAGTCACAAATCAAATAGCAAATGAAAAAAAGACTGACATTTTGGTTTAGGCAAAACAATTTACAACCCTACTTCTGAAAAGGTTGGGAAAATGTACATTAAAAATGCAGAGTTCTTTACATTTACTTTGACCTTTATTTCATTGCAGACAATATTTCACATTATGTCTGAATTTGTTAAGAAACAAATCATTTTATGCATTTCAGACCTGCAACCATAAAAGTTGGGAATTTAGGGCTAGTAATGAGGTTGATTAAAATAAATAAATAATGATGTGATTTCAAACAGGCAATGTCAACAGGTGATAATCATGATTTGATACAAAAGCAGTATACTGGAAAGGCTGAGTCTTTGAGGAGCAACGATGTCCAGAGGATCTGCATTTTTTTTTGCAAATTTCAACAAAAACAGTGTGCCTCAAAGAGAGATTGGAAGGGATTTCTTTCACATCTACAGTGCAAAAATTTCATTTAAATAGTCCAAAGAATCAGAAAAAATTTCAGTGCATAAGGGGCCAGGGCTCACAACTAAGCAAAAAGGACCATCCAGAGTCCAAAGGCCAGGGTCTGTCATCAGATGGGGCTGTGCCAGTGCCCTTGGCAAAGGTCATTTACACCTCTGTGATGGCAGCATTAATGTAGAGAAGTACACTGAAATTTTAGAGCAATATATGCTCCCTTCAAAACATCATAATTTCCAGGGACATCCATGCATTTTTTCACAAGACACTGCAAAACCACATGCTGCACACATTGACTCGTCAGGAGAAAAAGAGTATTGGTACTAGACTGGCTTGCCTGCAGTCCTGACCTGTCCACAATAAAGAATTTGTGGAGGCTTTGAAATGGATATTGGGTTCTTTAAACTCCGTACTGTTACATACATTAAGCCATGTTTGCAAAATAACAGCTGAAACACTAAATCACTGGGTATCCCTGGGTATCCTCTGTGCTAAAGTGTGATGAAAAGAAATGGCAACATTACAAAGTGGTAAATGCAGGCCTGAAATGAAACAGCTGCTGTTTAAATAAAACAGTTCAATAAATTTTCATTTATTATATTGTTTTACCTTTTTGGTGTTGTAGTTGAAACACGGTGAGTGCCTGTGTGTTTGCGTATTACTTGTAGTCCTCTCTTCTCTGTAGCACTGCACGAGGAATCGAGGTGTGCACTTGTGAAGGACGAAACCCAGATGGCTCGTCATGTGCTGCTCTGTCTACTCCTAGCTGTTGGACTACTAGCAGTGAGTTTGTGTTTTTTTGTGCACACTACCAGCTTAACATGTTCCTAAAGCAAGACCCAGTTTTAGGTTAAATTCGTTTTGTATTATCCCATCAGAACCTGTCCAGTTGTCTCTGGTGGCTTTTAAATAGCAATCCTGGACGACTGTACCTTGAGGTGCAGTTCTTCTGCGCTGTTGCCAATTATGGACAGGTATGGAGATCACAGTCACAGAATTCAACTCTGGACATTGTAAGCTTTAACAGCATCTTTACTGTTTAATAATCCAGTAACGTTGTCTTTTGTGGGGCTTCACAACATTCAATTGTGAGTTCCTTGGTGAAGGGCTGGCAAGGTGTGGCATTCAGAACACAAGAACACATAACAGCAATTACCAGAACGATACATTTTTGGATACAAAATATTCATTTTGTTAGGTGCTTGTTATGCGACAGAGTGTGTTATTGTGTTTGTGATGGGTTTTGCCATCAGCCAGGAATTAGCAAAGAGTATGAGGAAGCATTCAAAATCATTTAGACCCTCATTAGTTAAGTTCCCTGTAGGCTAATAGTCCTCTATATAGAATAGTAAATCCATCTCAGACGCAGACCATGACTGTGAGTGCTTCACAGGGTCACATGAAAATGCATTTAACAGCGTTATAAAAATATTGTAATTAAAATACAGGCATGCATTGTTTACTGTCCATTTGATAAACGTCCGTTCACTTTAACGTCCGAGTCCTTAAGAATTTTTATATTATAAAATAAAATCTCTTATATATCATATATACATCTGAATGACAGAAAACTAGTGTGATCGAGCCCTTGCGACACCTGCTGAAAAAAAAGAGAATTATATATATATATAGAATATATTGTATAAAATATTTTATACAGATATTGTACAGTATATAAAAGTGTTGTCGTTATGTCAATAAATCGCACAGCAGGTGATTAAGAAGACCGGCGAGGTTGCACTATGGTAATAGGTGGCCGTTGATCATATCGGCCATCGTGAATGTAATGTGGATGTTAAACAACACATACTTGTATTATTGTGTTGGTATTTTATTTATGGATCACCTTTGACCCACATATTTTGTAATGTCTTCCCTCTATTAAAAACATCACCAGTTCTGTCAAGTAAGGACTTCACCGTGATCTTGTCTTTATCCCAAGCTTCCACCAGCTCACGACAGTTAAACAAAATGAAATTTTCAGTGGCACTGAAGAACGTATCATATATGACACACTGTAACATCCTTCTTCTAGCGCTTTTTACAGAAATCTAGTAGTGTTGACACTGCTCTCTGTGCATTCTGCACACGTCTAAGTCTGGCCAACTATAAGGCACTGTTTTGTGTCTAGCATGCTTATTAGGTATTACATGATCTCAAAGAACAGATTAACTAAATACATTTTAAATTAATATGATCTTCTTTCCTTAGGGTTTAATTTCATTCGGGATATTTGGTTTGGATGAATGTCTTATCATATTACCATTCAAAAAGAGGTCAGTGTTCAAGAAGCACAGGTGTGCCTTTTTTTAAAAGCATTAATATTGACTGCATTTTCTAATACTATTAGTAGGTTATGTTTAAGTGTTGAAATGGGGTGTGTATCTAGATTGGCAGCACTATGGGGTGAAGGGAATGAGGAGAATGGTGCACTACAATCTGCTGTTCCTGAAGAAATTCGATTGACCTGCACACAGTTTGTCCGCTACCACAAAAATCATTGTGTGCAGGACATCATCCATAAGAGAAGGTTGGTGTGAATATGAATGTAAATAGTTTGGAGAAGATTGAATTTACACAATTTGACACTCACTATAAGTCAGTTCATTGTCTGGAATCTGCCTTTGCAATTTGAATGCTGGTCTCAAATACAAGTGTGCACTTTTTAATATCTGCAATGTGTTCTGTAAGAGAAAGAGTGAAATGGATGTCGACTAGACATTACCATAGTCACATAGTCTAAGGCGTTTTTGCAATAAGACTGAAGATTGAATAGATAAATGAAAGTCATACACACAAACACAAGTAACTTGCACAAAAAAGTCTCTAAACACATCAACAGAGTTATGACAGTTATGACGGAGTTAGAATAGTCTCAAATCATGAGCGACTGAGCAACCGGTACAGAACCAGTAAACAAGCCAGGAAAAAAAGTCAAACGCACTTGACCTATTACAATATGAGAGCGTGACCATTTAATCAGTTAAAATAATAATAATAATAAAAATAATGTATATATTCGGCGCCATGTTGGGTAACACTGTTGACTCACAGCGAGAAGGTCCTGGATTGAATCCCAATTGGAGTGGTCTTTGTTACGAGATGTGGTGGTTTTTATTTAGGACCCAGGTATGTGGGATAAGCATATCTCACGACGTATAATAATAATAGGGAAATAATATAGAACAACTGAAAAGGGATGAAGAGCGGTGCGTAAGGCTCCTAACATAATAAAACCGAAGGATAAAAGGGCGCGCCGAGGTTGCTCGCCGGACACGTATACTTCTACCGGGTTGCTGCTCTAAAGAGTGCAGAGGGCGCCGAAGCCGCAGCGCGAGGGCGAAAAAAGGAGCAAAAAGGCGAGCATATAAGCTCAGGGCTCGGGAGTGTGAATAACACACAAAAGGCGCAAAGCGCCAAAACACGAAAATAAACTCCTGTGCGCGAGGAGCGCGAACGCGAATAGATAGCGAGAGGCGCCAATGCGCTTGAGGGCGAGCATGAGCCCGAAAACAAAGAAGCCAGACCGGGGCGTGTCCCATTCAGAACAAACTCCCGGCTGGAGTGAGGCTAGGTAGGCGCCGACAACTGAAGAACGTTAGCTCAAAACGTGCGAGGAGCACACGAGTATGGGACGAGAAAACAATCAAAGTGCCCCTAACAAACTAAATACCTCGGGTTACCCGCCCATACCAGTCCTTCAGCACTAAAAGCCCCCGGAACTTAACCACTATCTCTAGGGAACGCAGAAGGGCGCAAGGGCGCCGGTGGTCAGATGCGCGAACTGAACGGCGATGGAATCCCGTTGGAATAACGAACGATGACCTGGCCTCGAACAGCGCTAAAACCACACCTTTATAGGACGTTAAGCAGCTGTTTGGGATCAGGACATAATTAAGACAGTGGATATAGACCGCCCCACCGCCCCAACACAGTCTTGTGTTAGGGTTCCCACCTTTTACCCCGGAGCGTTCGGCCGTTCGCCGGTGGCCATTACAGAGCAATTTGTGAGGCGTCTTATATCCAGTATCCAAATTACGACCTGATTCCTAACAGCTGCTTCTTCTGTTATTTAGGTGTAGGTTTTAGCGCTGTTCGGTGCCAGGTCGTCTCCATTCGGTACGCGCGCCCGACCACCGGCGCGCTCGCGCCCTTACGCGCACCTTTAGGGATAGTGGTTACGTTCTGGGGGCTTCTAGTGCCAATGGACGCCTTGGCGTCCCCCAGGTATTTAGTATTTTTAGGGGCACTTTAATGGTCTGCCTTCCCATACTCGTGCGCTCCTTGCACGCTTGAGCTTACGGTCCTCAGTCATCAGCACTCATCGAGCCTCACTCCAGACGGCTACTCGTCCTGAATGGGACGCGGCCAGGCTTGGCTTACTTGCTCCACACGTGCGCCTGAGCTCACGCTCGCCCCCTGGCGCTTTGGCGCCTTTTGTGTTTTTTTAAGCCTCTCTCTAGTCGGCTGCCTCTCTCGAAATGACATGCCCAGGCTAGAGCGGCTGTGCGTTTTAATTAAACCTGCCCCGGCATGGCTTCCCGGCGCTTCTGCGCCCTCTGCGCTCTCTTCTAGTCGGCCTCACTCTAGTCGGCGACTGAGCTCACCTTCGCCCACTGGTGTTCGGACTACCTGCTTGCCTCACCACTTGGGAGACGTCCCAAATCGTGCTCTCTGCACGCCTGCCCTATTGGCACTTCAAGCGCCCTCTCACAATCAGTTCGCGCGTTGCTCCCAGCCGGGACGCAAAACAAGTGGCACGCCATTTCATCATTTTGTTTTTTTGTATTCAGGAGCCTTTCGCTCCGCTCTTAATCCCCTTTTAGTTTTTTTATATTATTTCCCCATTATTATTATACGTCGTGGGATTCCATCTATCTTGCATCCTTGGGTCCAACCAAAAACAACCACATCTCGTAACATCGTTGCCCTTTCTGTGTGGAGTGTGCATGTTCTGTTTGCGTGGGTTTACTCCATGTGCTCCGGCTTCCTCCCACAATCCAAAAGACATGTGTGTTAGGCTAAATGATGTTTCTAAAGTGCCCTTAATATGTTTATACCTTATCCAAGATAAAGCAGTCAAAAAAGTGACTGAATAATAATGTATATTTTCCTTTTAACTTGAATTAGATGTTGAACTAGACATTGAATAACATTAACATTGTTGCTTGTCATTGAGGTTACTGCCCTGATTGGCTGTATACATCCAGAGTTAAAAGACTTATTTTTATTTTATATGAAAATGTATTAGAATTGTTAAGACATCGGATGTTAAGCTGAATGGCCATTGATCAGACGCAAGTTAAATGGCACATACTTGTAGTAGATTTTATTGTTAATGAATGAGTTATGAGCATGTATTTCTCTGTCTCTTGGCAGCCATTACATGGACTTCCTTATTATGTATATCTTATTCCTTTTTCTTTTTCTCTCAGTGGATCAGCTGAATCAGTCTCAGGATCTGTGGGTGAAACCTTGCTTTGATTGACAGGTGTGCTCATTGGTTCCTTCTCAGGAAGCTTGCTGATTGGATGATGCACATAGGTATGATGCAGAAGGGTCATTGATCATGTCTCAATTTGTAAAGGGTTTCTGTTTCAACGGCCAATGGAAACAATCACCAGCTGCAACAAGACAGTTAATTTTTTGGGCAGGTGTGAATGGAACATTTTGCTGTATATCCTGTTTGGATGTCTGTTCATTTCATGCCAAATGCAAGGATAATTTGCATGCTGTTTACTTTGTATCAACCCACACCTTCCAGATAATTTTCAGTGCAATGCTTGTTCTTGAAAATAGCATGGAATTACCAATATAGTATAATTACCAGTGGATTACTGTAACCCTGCATTGAGACTTGTAAGCAACAAGGCCTTTTGTTTATATTGTATGTTTACAACACCTGAACCACAGGCTGAGACAGGTGGCAATAAAAATCGATCCCCAGTGGCTCCATTGAATACTTTAACTGTGGCATGAAATTCCAGTAGCTCTCGAATTCAATACTTTAGCTCCTATTTACCTATTCACATTTTTTTCAATTTAAAACACACAAAAGTGTAATGAAACGATCCAGTAGTGGTTTTATTATTTAGTCAAACAACATTATGGTAGCATGCTGCATACAGCCTACTAAACTACTAAACATTCTGGTGGCAGCACAGTGACACAAGTGACTCCCAGCTTCAGAGATTTCTAGTGCGAATCTGACCTTAGCCTCCACCTGTGTGGATTTTGTATGTCCTCCAAATATGCACGTGGGTTACTCCGGGTACTACCTTCCACGTTGAATAGACATGTCTTTGGTTACCTGGTCCCTCTACATTGGCACAGTATGAATGGTTCTTGACTAGTATTGATGTAACTTGACTCCTGTCATGAACAGTCATTGATGCTGAAGTGACATTAAAATGAATAAAAATGACATTACATTTTCTTATCAGAATTAAGGTTTGGAAAGAATTTGTATGTTTGAATACAAATCTTCTTAACTCAGTCCTGACAGTTAAACAGATGGCTTCTTACCTCTACCTGCACCCTCCATTTTCTCTTATCTGACAGGAGCCGAAAATGGTTAATTATGAAGTAATAGTTGTTTATTTTATATTGTAGAACTTTAATGCTAACTGAAATGATGTGAGCCTGTGGACAACATGGACATGGTAGTACACACACATCTAATCCACAAATCAGGTATTTCATGGCCCTCTGCAGTGGTAAACTCTTAAGCACACACATTAAAAATGCCTCTAGTTTGCATACTTCTTAGTATTCTGTGTTATCCATTACAAATATAATGACACAGAAATTTGCAATAAATACATTAAGACCAAAGAAGATCAAGGAGTGCTGACTCTCACTCTCACTTTTCTTAACAGTTACCTGACCCAAACCGCTTTAAAAAAATTTGTTTCCTTTGAAGAAAGGAAAATCCAAGTATTTAGTTACATCACAATATGGTCTTTTATATATTGTGAAATCAATTTGTGAAAAAAACTTGTGGAGTGCATATAATTGTGCATTGTAAGTTAAGCAGGGGGCATACCAAATAATAATAAATTCTGAAATATGTTTTTATTTTCAGAGATTGTGATTTTTACACAAGTTGTTATGCCAATTATGATTTATAAAGAGGAACATCAAATGCAAAAAAATCAAATGCAAGAATTGTTTAAAAGGTTTTTGGCACCCAGTCTATTTCATGTTGACATCATCCCAAAGTATGAGAGTAAACAGGTTGCTGACCTGAGGCAGGAATAATTTAAATAGGATCTTGCTATTAAAATTATTTTTCAGATTATGGTTTATTTAAATAATGAATTGGCATGTGTGGAAATATCTGTAAAGTTCAGTACCTAAAAACATCCACATTCTGAACCTGGTCAAATTTCCTGTATAACAGTATTGGGGAAAATCAAGAATTGGTTTTAAAATGGATGGTTTGCTTCCAGTTCACAGACTAAGCATGAAATAAATGCTCATATTTAACAGTAATGGTATGTTGATCCTATAGGCCAAGGTTTTATTCTTTTATGGAGTTTTTGCTTTCCACTGTCACCCTATGCTTGCTCTCTTGGGGCCTTGTACCTAGATATTGTAAAGCTGCATTAAGATGAATTCTTCACTGTAAAAAGTGCTAGATAAATCAAATTGACCTTACCTGTTTGATGTAATGGACAGTCTTTAACATTACAGCTGGATATCAAATACAGGCTGGTTCAGAAAGTTTTAACCACTGAGCTGTGGCATCTCAGTAGTCATGTAAATTAGATTTCACCACTCAGCTCAATTGTAAATCACTCTGGATAAGAGTACCTGCTAAATTATATAAATGTATGTTTACACTGATGAGTCAATACATTATATGTATAACAGTGCTAACATGTGTGGCATGTGTCATATTGATGTCCATATGAATTCCCAGACCAAAGTTGTCCAAGCAGGACATTGGCCCGAGCAGCATACTCCCTCCACTGACTTTACTTCTTCCCACAGTGCATCCTGGTGCCTGACTTCTCAAGCTACCATTGCATATTAACCTGGCTGTCTGTATAATGTAAGAGAAAACATGATTCATTAACGCCATATACTTTCTTTCTCTGCTAGAATGTCAATTTTCAACACAAATATGTATTGCGTAGCTATTTTATCCAGACTTGCAACTTATACAGTCTTTTCAAAATATCCAAGTATTGCATAGCTATTTTATCCAGACTTGCAACTTATACAGTCTTTTCAAAATATCCAAGCTATTGTGTATTACAGGTGGTCCTCGAGGGCCCCACAGTAGCAGCTCAGCAATGCTGAACTGTAACCTTAAATATTCTAGTCAGTAGTCCAATGCAATAGCCGCTGCATCACCACTGTCCTATTACTGACACTTTCAAAGGCGGAAAGTCTCATATTTAGCAACTTGTTGCACAGTAGCCCTTCTATAATTATTATTTCTAAAATTATTATTTAATAATTTTTACAGAATGGTTTTTCTTTGCATATTAATGAGCCTTGGGGGGGCAAGTATGGTTTGCCCCTCCTTGGACCACTGTCAATAGTTGACCAGGCATTGCTGTTTAAATGATACTCTGACCCAATCATCATGACATAATGATTTGGCCCTTGTTTAAGACTCTGAAGTACTCTGAGACTTATCAGAGGTCTAAGGCTGCAGTGCTAACCACTGCACCACCATGCTGCCCTGAAGTACTTCAGCCAGCCCATTTCTCCTGCATCCAGCAGATTGGCCAAAATAAGCAACTGTTCACTAACTACCCAATATACAGCACTGTGCTGTCTTAGTCCACCATTATATTTGTTGTTTTAATAATGGTTAAATGGTTAACTTGAATTCGTCACTCGATACTAATGTTTATCACCGATCTTTACTTCAATCTTTGTGAACTTTTGCCTCGTCTTTTTCACCCTTTCCAAAAAAGGGGTTTCTTGTCTGCTACCCTTCCAAAAAGACTATTCCTGGTCACGCTTCTTCAGACTGTTTCTCCACTTCAGCATTACTCTACTGGTTTTCATTAACAGAAACCAATCCGACCATGCCCGTGCCCATGGGGCAGTAACACTCTCCATCCTTTGGTTGTCAGGGAATATTTGGAAATGTGCCCTTAAGGACTTTCCTGCTGAGAACTCAACATCCTAAAGTGACTCTGTGAATAAGATGAAATACTGTAATTGCCATTATATGTATATGTTATGCTATTCTGTTCGGTATTTCATTTATCTGTTATTATTTCTGTTACTATTACTACCAACCTTAATTCTTACATCTAAACCACCCAAGGAGCTTTTTGACTCTTGGTTCACCCAAGGTTTCTTCCTTACAACATTAAGGGAGTTTTTTGCTCAATTTGAGATTAGCCTCATAATACAATATTATACATCTGCTTTGAGACAATGCTCCATTGTAAAAAGTTCTATATAAATTAATCTGACTTGACTTGTAGATTGAAGTTGCCAGATGCTGCTATTGCTAAAATGTAAGAGCACACAAAATACTTGCAACAGTAGTAAAAGTATGGAAGCATTTTTCAGAGGATTTTTTCCTGATTTTTAATGCTGTGCATAATTTTTTGTATTGTCTGGTTGCTTAAACAATGGTATATCTAAACTAATGATGGCCTAAGACTTCTGTAAAGTACTGTATCTCAAACTTGACATGTGCGGTTGTAACAAGAATATTCACTATGTGATCTGTAAGTGGGCAGAAAGTATTTAATGTACAAAAGTTACAAGGTGCTTTATGGAAAGTTTTCTGATCAGATTACAATATAAAGGATATTTTATGATTACTGATTCCACAGTCCCTAGTACTCTCTAAAACAGGGTTGCCTAAATTACTTTGTAATTACACCCACAATCTGGTGTCCAACCAGAAAACATCTAAAGTGTTATGTGAAGTGTAAGATCCTCAACATCATATTGCTTTCCACTGAAGATCTGAGCTGTGGTATCCAGTTTATTATTATTGTTTCATTATTTATTCATTAGTTCCAATGTGTTTCTTGAAATATGCAATAAATTGGTCACATTACATTTACCTGGATTCAGTGATTTTTTTTTAATGATAAGTTATAAATGTCATACATTTAAAATTAATTAAAATGTATTAATGTTACACATGTATACTTTTATGCAAATTGCTATTTAATGTTAAGCCATTTCATGCAATGAAAATATTTATTTACAGTTCACACACAGGAAACAAATGAATAGAAACAACTTTAAAACAGCTCCAGGAAATGCCAAATATGCAGGGGTGCTGTTTTTGTCAGGTCAACTGCAGCTATTCTGAAATGTACAAGACTCTAAAACAATTAAGCATTTGAGGAGGTCAGAGGGTGTATTTGCTTATTCCTTGGTAATTTCCCTACAAGTGATTTGCTGCTAAAACCATTAGAAGCTTAACATTTTGCTCAGTATTGAGTCAGAGCAGAGGAATCAGTAAACCACTGGACTCTGGCAGACGACCTTAACCAGAGCGACTTACAACTTATACAGTTTTAGAATTTAAGCAATGGTGGTTTAAGAGCCTTGCTTAAGAACCCAACTGTGGCAGCTTGACAGGACCATCTGGTCCAGAGTCCAGTACCTTAACCGCTAGGCTGCCATAGTCCCCCTTATTGCTCCAGTCTAACGGTTTAAGAAAGTTACTGTCTTGGTGTTATGATATTTGAGCTGTTTTTTGTACAGTTTCTGGAGTGCAAGTCTAAGTAGGTAATTAGGTATCTGCTGCTATAATCTGCTGCCTTTCTCCTGTTTATGCCTCTGTGACCTTTATTCCATCCACAAGCAAAGTGTGGATTACTCCATTTTGTTTCCTGCTACTGCTAGTAGCTCTTATGCACCCCTCATGAGTCTCCAGTGCAAAATGTGTCTCAGTTCCATCATCTGCAAACTCCCCCTGTGCAAATGTAATCAAATAATAGAAATAAACTGCTGTTGTAATGTACAGCTTGCCTTCATTTCCTGTTGGGGCAAATACTATATAATAATTGTATATTATATACTTTTATATGCTACAAAAATTGAATGCTTACTGTTGATTAATTGATACTCTTAATATATTGACTTACCGTTGTTTCCATCTTTTGCCCATTGACCCAAACGTCCATGGTATCTTTCTCTAGAAAACAGCACGAGTATGTGTTTGTATGTCAAGAGCTGACAAAACATTCTATTTACCTAGAGTGTTACCCACTGCATTACGTTGTGTCTTACCCAGGACAATTCTGAAATTGGCACTATCCAGCTTCAACAACCAGGTTCTGGTCATTTTGGTCCAGTTGTCCATAAATGTTTGGAGATTTTTTCCATTGATTTCCAGAGTATACTCATAAGCAAATCCAGTGAGTGCTTCTATAGTTATAGTGGCTTTTGTGCCAGTACATCCAACAGGGAAGGTCTCTTTGCCGACCAATTTGAACATCCAGTCTCTTCTAAGGATTTCCTTTGAAAATGAATTAAAATGTGTTATGTGAATGTGTATAAAATATCTGTGAATGGATAAGCATTATCATTAACTGTTCTTACCTTTCCATTGATATAAACAACCCGTTTCCCAGTTGTGGTTCCATGCTCAAATTCAATTTGGTAAATCCCATCACTCAGAGGAACCTCCCACATACCCACTATGTCAGCCATTTTTTCTAAAGTTCTGCAAAACTTTGGCTAGGTCACATGACTTTCTGTGTCTCAGAATTAATACACTGTCCTAACTGAAACCCTCAGTCTTCATAGTTCTCAACTGCAGATGAAACTGTGGGTGCTGTGTGGATGTCCAGTGCTAACTCAGCAGCACATGCATTAGTGTTAAGAAGCTTATTACCAGACCTATTTTGTGTGTGTGTGTGTGTGTGTGTGTGTGTGAGAGAGAGAGAGAGAGAGAGAGAGAGAGAGAGACCATATGTCCATTGGTTAGTAAAAGCCACGGTATTCCAGAAACAAACACTGCTGCTGTAAAATATCTGGTCAGATCAAGTTGGTGTCAAACAGTATGCATATGAATAGGTATAGGCATATGAATTCCCGTGGTTTTTGTGTAAAATAGAATTTTCTGTTTTGGGGGGGAATGAGCTGGTCCGTATAAAGAGCAGAGAGGCAAAAACACATCCATATACAGTTCTGGTAAGAATAAAAGCGACCACTACAAAGTAAACAAGTTTCTCTGTTTTTACTATGTTTAGTACTGTGTTTCAGTGAAATGTAATATACATATAATATATCTGTTTGTAGCACTGACAAGTACAATTATTCACTATATATGATAACTGTCAAAATTGAGAAGTACAATATTTTCAGACCTTGATTAATAATACACATAACGTTACAAAGAAAAATCAGGTCAGATTTATTTCTATAGCGCTTTTACAATGGAGCATTTTCTCAAATCTGCTTTACAATTTGAGATTAAGTTCTGATATCTAAAACCAATCCCAAACTGAGAAAGCCTTGGGCAACAGTGGCAAGAAAAACTTTCCTAAACGTTATAAGGAAGAAACCTTGGGAGGGCCAAAAAAGGACCAAACCTCTTTGGGTGGCTTAGATATTAAATATAAGAATGAAACAAATATATCTAGTAAACAAGTTTTTACCAACTGAAGAAACATTACTAATATGTGGGACTGTGGTGGCCTAGTCATTAAGGTACTTGACTATGGATCAGAAGGTTCAGGGTTCAAATCCCACCTCTACCAAACTGTCCCAGAGCAAGACCCTTAACCCACAGTTACTTACGTAAGCTGCTCTCTGTAAGTGTTTTAAATGTAATGTTTTACCTTTCAGTTTAGAAATCAATATCTCAATCACAGTATTCATGTGTCCTTTTGAGTGTATTATTCCATTTTATGGCTTCTAGTACTTTTTTCACAGAATGTCCTGATTTTGCACATCACACAAATCTCAAAAGGATACAAACAAGGTGTGTTTTTTGTGATACCCTCGTATACGCAACAGGCAAAGTCCTGTTTACTGCAGAGAATGCAAGAACAGACATTTATTTTTAGCTAATTTATAGGACAATACAATGTTCACAGTGATAGAACATGTCATATGTAATTAAATTACAATACTATTTTACCATAATAAATATAATAATAATAATAATATTATTATATATGATAATATATTATAATCTTATAATGTGCTACTTATAAAAATACATAAGGTTTGGAATGTAATGCATAAATATAAACAGCTTTAACTTAGATGTATTCATAAGACTATATGTCATAGTGATGTAGATGCAACAGATTATGGGTGGGTAGCACCGCTGCCTCACAGCATGAAGGTCCCGGGTTCAATCCCAGGGTGGAGTGGCCTGGGTCCTCCCTGTGTTTGTGTGGGTTTCCTCGCACAGTCCAAAGACATGCATGTTAGGTTAATTGGTGTCTCTAAAGTGTGTGACTGTGTGCGTGACTGTGTGTGTGCCCTACGATGGACTGGTGCCCCGTCTAGGGTTGTTCCTGCCCTTGCAGCAGTTTGCAGGTGGGCACCGGCTTGGATTTCAGTTTGGGGTTTCCCCTAATTTAAGTGAGTAGTATGTGTGTGTAATTCTGTGAAGCAAAATAATCAAGGCCTTTATTATAAACACAATGATTTTCTCGAATTCTCTTTACTAAAAGCAGACTAAGCTACAAATCGATATCAAATCCCAGTCACACCCAATCAAAAATAAATAGGTACAGTAAAAGCAACAAAATCTCCTACATGTTTGCTCATATCTGTACTTAACTTAAGCTCTTTAGACCGAATGATTGGACCAGAAGGGACACGGTACTGACACTCTAAAGTGTTCTCCTGGTTTCGTCTCTTGAGGATCCTTAAAAAGGTCTCTGGAGGGGAACCGCGAGACAAAATGCACCCACCAGGGTGTAAAACTCCTCGGATTCAAGTAGAACCTGCAAAACTCTGAACCTGCTGAGAAATGTCATTTTCCCAGGAGATCATCCAAGAGCATCAGAGAGGGCTTCGGTGAAAGCAGCGAGACTCGGATGAACCCGACAGTCGAGAGAAGCCTTTTGTAAGGACTTACTTACCTTCTATTCAAGCCGAGCTTCCCTGAACCGTCTCTTTATCTTAGGTAAGACCGTTCTCAGTAACTGAATCACACCTTATTCAGCATCTGCAGGAACCACAATGCACACAACATACCTGCACACAGACTTACACACAGTGGTATTCCATCAAGGGAATATCTGTGTCGGCTCAGGCAGGGAAACGAGGGCAACGTGAAACCTCTGTTCTTCTTCCGAAACGCAGAGCAGGACGAGGAGGCAAAAAAAAGGAACAAAAGGTTAGGCCAGCTCTCTCGAAGAGCACAATCACCTGAACTCCATCTCCTCTTATTCTCACGGGCTTTTATTTTTTGGATTTCAGTACCTCTAAGAGATAAATGAGGCCGAACCCAGGCTGCACAGATCTTCTGAGTGTCCAGCTCCGACTACGGAAGTGCCAACGAGATCAATGTAACACAATAAACCTGTATCACGCCTGATTTGTGATGATCGACTGACAGGATTTCCCTGAGCCAAAAAAGACGTTTTCTTATTCAGTTCAGCTCTGTACTGCTCACATAAATGAGAGGATATTTTTTAAAAATGAAATACAGTCCATTCCGGTTAATAGGACCACCGGTTAATGGGACCAGCCGCTTATTCGGACCAAATCCTAAAGTACC
>JAUZSU010176886.1:0-12792 GCA_034780255.1 Parotocinclus maculicauda | reverse complement strand
TTTTTCACATGGTCATAATGGGGTATTTTGTGTAGAATTTTGAGGAAAGAGATTAATTTAATACAATTTGGAAAAAGACTGTAACGTAACAAAATGTGGAAAAAGTGAAGCGCTGTGAATACTTTCCGGATGCACTGTACCTGTGGTGAAAATGAAATGCAACATTACAAGGTGATAAATATTTTACCATCCAGTATCATTTGTCTTGACTCTAGGTTTGTTTAATACTGGTCTGAACTTGAATTATATCATATTTCATATTCTCCAGATGCTTAGATGATGATGGTGGTGGGGGTGGTTGGATGGTAGTTTTTTGGGGTTTTTTTTGTTTTTTTTGGCTTGGGTAAATTTAGTCAAAATGTACACATGTTTAATTTAGTCCAAATATAGTTGATTAAGCAAAGACTTTGGTTTGTGATGTTTTCTGACATTAAGCATGTGTGTTGTATCTACTGATTTCAGTTCCACACTAGCTAAAACACCAGAGGTCTATTATCCTTGCCCACCACCACTGCGACAAAGATTTGGAGGTGGTGCCTTCTGGCATGGCAGGGCATCATATAAAGGTACAGCTGGCCTTGTCTAAGGAAGGAGAGTGCTGCAATAAAGGCCCCTGCAATAGAATGTTCATAATTATTAGAATAAAACAGTTATTGCCAGGAGATTCTCTGAAATTGAGAAACTGTGAGAACATGAAGTTGTAAAGGTCATATATCTAAGCAATCTGGCAATAGCAGAAATATACAGTTTATGAAAAAAGGATATATTTTACGAAACCAGACTTCAATAGAGTACAAAATAAATTCTGTGTAGTATATCATATCAGATGGTGACAGGTCATTTATCTCTAGGGCATCTGCGGTTGTTTTGGGTTCTCTGAAATGCATAAATATTGTGAGAGGCACACAGAGGGGAGAAATTACGTTAATCTGTCTGGTCACTGTTCTGCCACCAGGTGTGCTGCCAGTATTACCCCTGCCATTTGCTTTAATTTAAACACATCTGTTTTCAGTGAGAATCTGGGAGCAAAAGCCCTGGAGGGAGGTGCTGGAAATAAACTTTCAGAAACGACCGGAAAATTACTATTTTATGTTGTACATAGAGCATTTCAATTACCTTCCTTACTTTTTATGTATTGTCTGTTAACCTTTTTTACGTTTGCACGTATGGGCTATGGTTGATAGATGTGAGGTTTGCTCATTCATGGCTAGTGCTGGTAGCACAGACTGTTATACAGACATGGAGACAGAAATAAATGTTCCCAAATGACAGTCAAGCAAATGTAGAGGGATGAGTAATGGGAAAGATCTACTAAGCAAAAATCTAGATCCTCCCCCTTTTAGGGAGTCACTACAAATGTGTACACACACACACACACACACACACACACACGTGCGGCATTCAACTCAAAGACTCCAGCAGTAGTGCTCAGTGTTGACAGGTCAAGATACAGATAAACACATGCAGAGAATTACAGCGAGCAAGAGATGACAGCTGAAATGGTCACACTTGTTTCTCTATGCTTCATGCTTTAAAATCCCACTACAACATTAAGCACACACACACACACACACACACACACACAAATAAGGACACAAATATTTGGTTTGCAGCCTGTTCATTTGCCACTGCCAGCCTCATGCCAAAGCAATTTGTCTCTCTTATTGCTTTTGGAAGGCGATCTATTTTAATTAAGAACATGCATATAAACAACATCATGTATAATCCCTCATTCCCACCATGACCAAGGAATTTCTTCAGATCTTTTTTCATGTCGTCATGGCAGACATGCTTCATTGATTATGGTGAATCAGAGGTCTGACGACAATTACGGAGGACAGAGATGCTGAGTTGTTTCCACTCAAGTTCCCCTGCTGCAAGCAAAATGTGGCTTCTTTACTGTAATTGTTTCTGGTTAGCTAAGTAGTTTTATGTTTAAACTGTGGCATGTGCAAGCATTTTCGTATTATATGAGGTGTGAAAGGTTAAACTGATTTCTTGTTTACTCACAGCAAGGTTTAAAAATATGCTAACTTTGAAATAAGGTGATTGTTGTTGTTTAAAGATAGCTAGCATCTTCAAATGCACTTGATTTTAACACCAGTCACATAAAAATGTATATACCCAAGTCAATGCCAATTTCATTCATTTTTCCTGTAGACTCATAGCGGAGCATAGGGCTGCAACAACACCTCGCCAACGGACTGTATTTTGGGCAGCTCTCTTCAGCTGAGCCCAGGTCATTCCGGTGGCCTTCACTTCACTCTTGACAGATCTCCTCCACATCTGTTTTGGTCTTCCCACTTTTCTTTTTCCTTGTGGGTTCCAGTCCAGGGCTTGTCTTGTGACATTTTCCACTCGTTTCCTCAAGGTATGGCCTATCCAGCCCCACTTTCGCTGCTTGATGGTTTCGCTGACCGACTTTTGGTTGGTTTGTTCCCATAGTTCTGTGTTGGAAATCTTCTCTGGCCACTTGATGTTGAGAATGTGTCTCAGGCATTTGTTAATGAAGGTCTGGATCTTGTTGGTGATGGTTTTGGTTACTCGCCATGTCTCGGACCCATATAGAAGGACTGCTTTTACATTTGTGTTAAAAATGCGGATCTTGCTGCACTGGGATAAGGCTTTAGAGTTCCAGATAGGTCGCAGCATGTTGAAGGCGAGCCTTGCTTTGTTGATCCGGTTCCTGACATCTTCCTCTACGCCGCCGTCTGTGCTGACTACGCTTCCAAGGTAAACGAAGCGGTCCGCTTCTTTGATGTCTTCTCCCTGTAGCTGCAGTGGTTGCTTCTTTCTGTTGTTCAGTCGCATCACCTCTGTTTTCCTGGTGTTGATCTTCAGGCCGGTCTTCTTTGCTTGCTCATCGAGACGGATGAGCTTGGACTGTGCATGCTGTAGCGTGTGGGACAGCAGGGTGACGTCGTCCGCAAAATCTAGGTCCTCTAGCTGTTTAATGAGGGTCCATTGGATGCCGGTGTTGCTACCCTCTGTTGTTTTACCCATTATCCAGTCCATAACGATCAGGAAGATTGTCGGCGACAACATGCAGCCTTGTCTCACTCCAGTCTTCACTGCGAAGGGGTTTGTCAACTTCCCGTTGTGAATGATCTGGCAGGATGAGTCTTCATATAGCTGCTGGATGATGTTGATGAGCTTTTGCGGGATTCCATAGTGCTGCATCAACTTCCAGATGGTCTTCCTGTCGACACTGTCGAAGGCTTTTTCAAAGTCGACGAAGGTCGTGTACAGCGGGGACTGCCATTCAATAGACTGCTCGATGATAATTCGCAAGGTGGCGATGTGGTCTATACATGATCTGTCTTGTCTAAATCCTGCCTGCTCTGTTCTAAATCTTGCCTAGTGCCTCTTTTAGTCTCTCCAAGATGATTCTGGTCAGCACCTTGCTGGGGATGGACAGCAGCATTATTCCTCGCCAGTTGCCGCACTTGGAAAGGTCACCCTTCTTGGGCAGCTTCACGAGGTAGCCTAACTTCCAGTCGGCGGGCACTTGCTCCTGCTCCCAAATCTTTAGTAGGAGAGGATATAGCACCTCTGCTGCTGCTGCCGCTTCTACCTTTAGAGCTTCTGGAGGGATGCCGTCAGGACCTGCTGCCTTGCCGTTCTTCAAGGATCTGATGGCCTTGGTGATCTCTGTCTTGGTTGGTGGGCTGGTGCTGACACGAAGGGGCTCCTTGGCTGGCAGTATGTCAGGAGTCACTGCTGGTGGAGGTCGATTTAAAACTTCTTCAAAGTGCTCCACCCACCGTGCCCTCTGGTCTGCATCGCTTGTGATGGTTCTTCCGTCTTTGTCTCTGACTGGCTTGCTTGGGTTGAAGTTCTTTCCTGACAAGGCACGTGTTATTTCATATAGTCTCTTCATGTTGTTTTGACTTGCTGCTGTTTCTGCCTCCTCTGTCAAGTTGTGAACAAACTCTCTCTTGTCTTGTCTGGCACTCCTCTTCACTCCTCGATTCTCTTCCCAGTACTGTGCTCTAAGGACTGTCTTCTCTTGTTGGTCCTGACATCTATTGATCTCCTGCTTTAATTCTCTCCTCTTTTTAATCTTCTCCCACATTATTTGTGACAGCCACTCTTTCTGCTTCCTCTCCCTTCCCCAAAACATTGGTGCAAGCGGTCTTCCAGATCTTCTGTAGCTCAATCCAGTGGTTCTCTACTGTATCTTCAACTAGATTTGCTAGCGCCTCAAACTTGTTTTTGACCTCACAGTTGAACTCTTCCTTTTTCTTGTTATCTTTCAAAAACTGTATGTTGAACTTGTGATGTGGTCTACCTGATGAGTCACAGAAGGATCGCAGCTTGGTCTTCATTGTTGCCACTAGCAACTGATGGTCCGAGGCTGCGTCGGCGCCGCGCCTTGTTCTGACATCCATCACACTCCGTCTCCACTTGCGGTCTATAGTGAAGTGGTCTATCTGGTTGTCAGTCTTTCCATCTGGTGAAGTCCAAGTGGTCTTGTGGATCTTCCTGTGAGGGTAAATGGTGCCTCCTATAACGAGGTCGTTGAATGAACAGAAGTCTGTAAACAGCTCTCCGTTCTCGTTGCAGGTTCCTACGCCATGCCTGCCCATGATGAGTTCTCTGTCTGTGTTATTGTCTCCCACTTTGGCATTCAAGTCGCCCATCACAATTTTCATGTCACTTCGTGGTGTCCGATCAAAAAGGGACTGCAAAGAACTGTAGAAATCTGCCTTTTCTTCATCTTCAGCTGCGTTTGTAGGTGCATAGCACTGGATGATGGTTGTTTTTCTGCCCTTAGAGTTGAATCTTGCTGCCATAAGTCTTGGTGAGACGGGTTCCCATGCCATCAATGCCCTTGTAGCCTCTGGCGCCATCAGTAGCGCGACTCCTTGGGTGTGGTCATGGTCCGCGTCTTCATGTCCGGAGTAGATGATGGTTTCACCTGAAGACAGTCTGGTCTGGCCACATCCATTCCATCGGGTCTCACTTACTCCGAGAACCTTGATGTTATATTTCCTCGTTTCTCTGGCCACCTGCGCTGATTTTCCACTTTCATACAGGGTTCTGATGTTCCAGGTCCCTATCCTGGTTTTTGCCTTGGTCGTAAGAAGAATTGTCGGCGAACTGGCTTCCCAAAGGCTTACACCAGCACGCGTCGTGTTCCCCCCCGAAGAGGAGTCTTCCCGTCCAGGCAGTTGTTGGGTTGAAGTTGTTGCAGTTTCTGTAGCAAGGATTTTTTTTTGCAGGGTGGAGTTGCTAGCCTCACGCCCAACCCTCCTCCTTTTTCAGCCGGGCTTGGGACCGTCCTTAGCGGAGTTTCACACTCACATATGGAATGTTCTAAATAGGTGTTTTTTGAGCATTTCTCAGCTTTCCCAGGCTTTTATTGCCCATGTTCCAACTTTTTTCAACATGTTGCAAGCATTAAAAATTACAAATGAGTAAATATTTGCAAACAACAGTAAAGTTTATCCGATTGAATATTAAATATCTTGTCTTTCTAGTGTATTCGACTGAATATGGGTTTAAAAGGATTTGCAAATCGTATTCTGTTTTTTTTTATGTTTTACACAACGTCCCAACTTCATTGGAATTTTGATATTTAGCAAATAAGCAAATGTAATTTTAATTTAAATCTTAATTTAAACTTTTTTTGTTGGTTTTCTTGGCAAACTTTGAGCCTCTTTTTATGAATGTAACATTTTTGAAACACAACAGCCTACCTGAGTATTGTTACTGACCATGCCCATCCATTTATAGACCACAGGATAAAGTGGCATATCACAAAGCTCAAATAATCTCAAACTGGTCTATTGAACATATGGCAATATGTTCTCTGTACTCTCTGTAGTCAGAATCTCAATTCTATAGTGCACATCTGTAAGCTAATTAACTTCACAGATAAATTCAGTTTGTAACAGTACATAAGCTGCTTAAATTATTAGGAGGGCATAATAGTCATGGGGTGTGCTGTCTTGCAATTTTTTCATACAGATGGCTCCCCCCACTGCAACATTTATTTATTTAAATAACTTGAAATACATTAATGAAGTTTGTCAGCTGAGTTTGAATCACTGAAGTCATTAGTCCTAGCTCTGCCAGTAAAGCAGAGACATTTATATTTACATTTTCAGCATTTAGCAGACGCCCTTATCCAGAGCGACTTACAACTGATACTGTTATGGAGGCATTCCCACGAGATTTTAGCCAGAGTCCAAAAAGCAAGATCCACAGACAGACTACAATATTAGAAAACAAGGGGCATTTATTTAAATAACACAAAAGGGCTGGTCAGGCAGAAAAAGTAACAATAAACACAAAACAAGAAAACCGGCAGTCCGGCAGTCATGATGAAGAGAGTCCAATGCCCGTCCCGGATCCTGGACTGAAGCATGGTGTGAGTACCTCGAGGCCATTGGGGATGCCAACCTGGCCTGGGGAACGCCGGGCCACCATGCAGGGCACCAGGTAACCGTCATCCCTGGAAGCAGACCCAGAGGAATCCAACGATCGGAGAAAGGGCCTTGTGACTGTTGGGGACACCAGTCTGGCCTTGGGAATGCCGAGCCACATCCTTGTATTACGTTTGTGGTTGTTTTACGTCACCTAAACAAAGGACAAATATATCTGACTTTGTATGAAAAGCTTATAATGCATACTTTGGGGTTAAACTGGGCCGGCAGGACAAATCTTGAACACCACATGTGCAGGACCTGTTAAAAACCAGAGACAATGGAAAGCTCAGAGAAAAAGTCTCAGCGTTGGGGCTCGTTTGGTGAGAGTCTCAAAATCATGTTGATGACTGCTACTTCTGCATGGTAATTTTTACAGGCATAAACACAAATACAAAATCTTTTATCCAGTAACCAAATCTTCAGAAGGTTGATGACAGAATGTGCCAGCTATTTACTTAAGCTGAGTTGAATGGCTTGGAATTATATCTTGATCTGCCAAAGTCATAAGCAGAGGTAGTGGGTTCAAGATGCTTTTGGGACAACAATGCGGTTACACAAAATTTTCTTGCTCCTTGTGCCTTTGGGATAGCCAAGCAAAGGCAGAACATTATACAAGGAAAGAATGGTCCATTAGATAGAAATTTAAGATTGGTGAAAAGAATATTAGGCATGAACCACTTGTTAATCCTCTAAGTGTTGCTCTTCCCATTACATATAAAATTGGGACAGTTGAGCAAACATAAGTGTCAAATTGCATTTCCTTGATAGCCACCTGAACTACTTCCCCTCACATCTTGGAGCTATGAGCGAAGAACAATGAGAATGTTTTCTTTCTTGAACCCTAGACATTCAACGTTATAATCTTTAATCAAACATTCCTCATTTGTGAAAAAAATGTGTATTGCATATTTTTGACTTCATAGTGGGAATCAGCACCTTTTATTTGGGTAAAATCAGCTAAACTAATTAGGTCAGGGAAAACAAATTCCTTTGTTTCAAATGTAGACTAGTGTAATCTCTCACACAGAAATGGAACATTTTTGCTCTTGGTAAAGTTTCCATGGCTGTCCAGCCATTCATAAACATTTGAAGATAAGTGTGAGTGTTGGCTAGAACAGGCGGTAATAGCACACCATCACTCCAAAGCACTGGAAATATGGCAGCTGGATGAATGTTTCTGTAAGGAAAATGCTGCAATTCACATCCGTAATGCCAACTGTAAAATTCCCTGCAGAAAAAATGGTCTAAGACCATGCTTGAGATGGGCTCTCTTGATACAGTAATTTGAAATTGTCTGATTTTAACATACAGTAGTTGCAACAGGGAAAGCAACTTCCTCATTTAACACGAAAGTTCATACATATGAAAGTACATTGTCTGTGTTTTTTTGCTTGTTTGTTTTTTTTAATTTATGCCTGATTTTGCAAAACATCCATCCATCCATCCATCCATTATGTTCTTCTTAATCCACACGGGGCCGTGGGCCAGCCGCTGCCCACCCGGCAACTCTGGGCAAGGGCAGTAACAGCCCTAGACAGGGAGCAAATCCATCATAGGGCACATACACACAGTCACACAGACAGTCACACACTAAGGGCCACTTTAGAGACACCAGTTAACCTAACATGCATGACTGTAGGAGGAAACCGGAGTACCCGGAGTAAACCCACGCAGACACAGGGAGGACATGCAGAAAGAACGCAGACCGCTTTACCCTGAGATTGAACCCGGGACCTTTTTGCTGTGAGGCAGCAGTGCTACCACGGTTAATAATGTGAAAATGAACTAGTGAAAATGGCTCCATGAGTTGAGTCACTTATGAGAGTGCTACTTGAATGCCAAAACCACCAAAACCTTAGAGGAGGATAAATTACTTTAATAGTTTAATAAGGGGGAATCTGTTAGGTTTTTTTACCTTCTCCCCTGGAGCGTTCGGCCGTCCTCGCCATTGCAGAGCTGTCGGTGAGGCGGCTTGTGTCCCGTATTCAATCTGCGACCTGATTCCGAGCAGCTGTTTCGCGTGCTGTTTAGGCGTGGGTTTCAGCGCTGTTCGGGGCCAGGTCATTGTCATCGTCGTCTGATCTCCATTAGGTACGCGCGCCCGACCACCGGCGCACTCGCGCCCTAGCCTTTACCTTTACCTTTAGGGATAGTGGTAACATACGGGGGCTTTCAGTGCCGATGGATGCGTATGAGGGGGAACCCCAGAGGTATTTAGTATGTTAGGGGCACTCCAGCTGGCTGTTCGTCCTGAATGGGACGCGCTCCGGTTTGGCTTCTTCGCGCCACACGTGCGCCCGAGCTCACGCTCACACATTGACACTTTGGCACCTTTTTGTGCTCTCTTGAGCCTCACTCCCGCCGGCTGCCTTCTTGTAACGAGACATGCCCCGGCAGAGTAGCCACACGGCTGCGCGTTTGAGGTATACACGCCCCGGGATGGCATTCCCGCGCTATATGCGCATTTGAGCTCACCTTCACCCTCTGGTGTTAGGACTACCTCCGTGCCTCCTCACTTGGGAGACGTCCCAAGTCGTGCTCTCTTTGCACGCCTGCCCTGTTGGCGCTTCGGCGCCCTCTCGCGATCAGTTCGCGAGTTTCTCCCAGATGGGACGCAACACATTCGCGTGCCCCTTTATCCTTTTGTTTTTTTGTGTTTAGGAGCCTTACGCTCCGCTCTTAATCCCTTTTAAATTATCTATATTATTTCCCCATTATTATTATACGTCGTGGGGTACCTCTATCCCACATACTTGGGTCCTATTAAAAACCACCACATCTCGTAACAGAATCAAGCAAAGTATTACACTTAATCGCACATAATAATCTCTAAATTTGCATAAACAACTTTTTTGATTTATGTGTTATTATTGTCATATGCTTTCAAGAATACATATTCACTTTATGCAACACAAAACAGTTTTATTCAGTGTTCAAAGGTCAGAATATAGATAGGCATTAGATCCTGAGCATTAGTGCTAATAAGCCTGGTCATCTTCAAAGGTCAACAGACAAAGTTTCACTGCGCACAATTTGTAAAATACAAAATCATAATGGTAACATAGTACAGAGCCTACTGTTTTTAAGCTTTTGATTACACAAATACCACTTCTGAACTTTATGAAACGTGAAACCAAACGGGTTACAAATGCAATTATTTGCAATTATTGCTATCCCACATCTGTATAGGACAATGTTAACATAGTGTCACATGTAGCACAATGAGCCAGAAGCTGCTGGTAATATGCTTATTATAACGTCCTTCTGCCTTCAGTGATCTGAAGATTATATAGTTTACAGTGGGGGTCAAGGCCTTTTGTCCGTACTGCACCAGTGGATGAAAGGCACTATTACATGGCCAATAAGGCTTAATGACCCTTAAACCAATGCCCCAGTGGCACTTTTGAAAGGGATTGTTGAACAGATTATTGGAATTTATTTATGTCACCTGTAGCAAGTCCTGTTAATATCAGCTGTTCTTTTGGGCCATTGTGCAACTATGCCAAAGTTTCCTTGTCACAAGCACACACAGTAATCCAAAAAAATTCTTTGTACCAGTGTTTTGTGTCATCTAGTGAATAATATGGTGAGTCAAACTTTTGAAAAGCTCATTGTTATGCTACTTCATTCCTCAGAAAAAACCCATTACATGAATGTCTGCTCTTCTAATTACACAGCCCCTTTCAGTTGAAAAGAAAATGCTTTCAAATTGCAAAGAAGGTTTTCAGATAGAACCGTACAGATTTGATGACAATGTGGTAGGCCCAAACTTGAAAGGCAAAAAGGAAACAAGGAATTTTGGGGCGTTGGGGGCTTGCAACACAACAGCAACTGTCCTTAATTAGGGGAGGGGCATCCGCCATTAACTGGTGCACAGTAAACAACCATAAGTTTTTTAATCTAACATTTTAAAATAATTGTAATAATTTTGGCCAAATCAAACAGCCAGCTGAAAATACATTACACTGTTAAAAATGAAATCACAAGAATGCTGTGAGCATCATCCAATTACCAGAATAGCCAACCAAACTTTACCTATGATTCTTTGCCTGCAATTTGCAATTTTAAGACTTCTGGTAATGTATTTCATATTTGAAAGTTTTGTATTTCATACAAAGTTACATAACCAAAAAGACTTAATCAAATCAACTACACAGCTTTGTGTGTAGTTTAAACTGTACCAAGAACACCGTGCAGAATGTAAATAATCAGCCGTTCTTGATTGCTACACTCATTACGAAGCTGCATAAATAGTCAGCACAAGTTTAAATCAGTCTTCACTGGGTGGTTCTCCCTGTCTAAGCAGTCACACATAAGCCACATGAGATCACCACTGGAGATGACAAGCATTAGAGAGATCTGGAGCCAGATCAACTAAAATTATATTTTGGTAGATGACAAGAACACCAGAGTTTCCTTTCACAGTGTCTTTAAAGGTTTGGTGGTGGAGGAATAATGGTTGGGGCTGGTGGTCAAGTGAAGTCAAATTTATTTATATAGCACTTTTAACAATGCTGCATTCTCTCAAAGCAGCTTTACAATATTATATTATCTTAAAAGGCCAATCCCAAATTGAGCAAACCTAGGGTGACAGTGGAAAGGAAAAACTCCATGAATATAGAAGGAAGAAACCTTGGAAGAACCAAGACTCAAAAAGGCACCCATCCTACAATGGGTACTTGATGGTTGGCAAAATCTTGACTTGTTCTGCATTTAAACACATTGGTGACTAGGAATGCTGAAAGCTTTTCATTCCGTATGACTTAGATCTGTCCTAGGTTTCACAAAGCATAAGTAGTTTTTTGTTTATTGACTGAGCTGTTGTTTTTTTTTAAACATTCCCACTACATGGTAAGTGCGTAACTGTAAAGCATTAGGAAGCACCCTTCTTTTGTACATGTTTGTCTATGGAGAATGCATAGACGTTTAGTTGATTGTATGCCTGTGTTAGCAATGGGTGATAGCCCAACCCACAGGTTACAAGAGATTTATGAGGTAGTCTTGCTCAATAGTAGGAACACAAAGAAGTGGTACTCTAAAAACAAAGACACAGCGTGAGGTCCATCCTTCCCAGCAATAATAAAAAAAAATTAATTAAATATAAATTGAAACGATCCCATAGTCATTCTGAGTTTCTTTGCACATTAAGGGCAAGTCAGTCCGTATCTGTTTTAAGGTGGCCACTGGTTGGTAATTGCATTCACATACCAACCAATTTGGCTAAAAAGCTTGTGATTTATTTGACTATATTTATTTACATTTCAAACATGTAGTTATTTTTAAATGGCTTGTGGACACGATGGTTCAAGCTAACTAATCACAGTGGCTTGTGAACTAGAAACTTAATTTCATGTGCTAACACTAGATTACTGGTCTTTCCCCAGTGAGTTACCTCACTCTCCACGGAACCTGCAGGCCAGCTTAAATGCTACAGACAGTCGCAGCGTGTGCCTGTCCTGGATGAGACCATTTGACGGCAACAGTCCACTGCTGCACTACGTGGTGGAACTCTCAGAGAACAGTAAGCATGCTCTTTCAGTGCCAGCTGGCTCTCACTTTTACATACACACTCCAGGGTGAGCCCGAGGCTGCTTGTGTGCCTGTTAGCTTGAGATTGTTTAGTGTCTGGTCCAGGTCCCATTCACATTCTGCTGTAATTTATCTCAGTTGCATGCTTGCTTATTCCATTGTGTGTTCTGATTTTTGACAGGTGTGTGTATGTGTGTAACATTCTCAGCATGTGGTATGTTATGTTTAAGGCTAAAATTCTCAATCCAAAGCTGGAGTCATACAACAGTCAACAGGCAAGGAGGCTTCAACAAGATAAGCCATAATCAGATGACTGATATAATAGGTGCAGCTCAAAACAAGTAAATAAACAACTTAAAATCACAAAGGTAGGCAAGCCTGGGCGCAGAATTGAATACCATAAACATAATAAGACATAAAATATATAGTATATAGTAAGTAAGTAAGACTAAGTAAGACATTGTAATAGACCTATGAATATTATTGTATGAATGTAATGTCTTTGGAAAAAGTCTTTTTGCAGAGCTGATTAAAGAGCTGACATTAAAAGTGGACAGGCATATACTTTTTTACCCCAGTTTATTTGGAACACTGCCAAATAGTAGTTTTAAAGATAACACACTCAATCAAACATAAAGGGTGCTTTTATAAGGTTACCTTGATTTAATGGTCTACCTGTTGCAGTAAAGGTTGAGCCTTAAGTGTTCATGAATGAGAAAGTGGGCAAGTCTCTTTGTCTCTCTCTCTCTCTCTCTCTCTCTCTCTCTCTCTCTCTCTCTGTCTCTCTCTCTGTCTCTCTCTCTGTCTCTCTCTCTGTCTCTCTCTCTGT
>JAUZSU010176875.1:0-12793 GCA_034780255.1 Parotocinclus maculicauda | reverse complement strand
AGGGTTCAAATCCCACCTCTGCCACAATTGGGTCCCTGAGCAAGGCCCTTAACCCACAATTGCTTGGATTGTAAGACCAAATTAATGGTAGGTTGCTCTGGATAAGGGCGTCTGCTAAATTACATAAATGTAAATGTGATATATCAGTGCACATATCACTAAGGTCGCTCATAAAACATGTTGTCTTAACTTTAACTTCACAGTAAGCCAACTAGTTTTCAAGCTGTTACACTTTGGCACCATTGCTTAGCCTTGTAAAATTACACCAGTTGGGAACTGCTCTGGATAAGGCCATATGTTAAATGTTTAATTTGACCTTTTTCATTTTTATGGTCCATCGCAGGTCTGCTACTGTAAATGTAAATGTAGCGAACAGAATGATGTTGTGTGTTCATGAGAATTAAAACATTCATTTATGAGCTGTTTTGTGGTGATTATTTTAAGGGATTCACTTTAGTACTTGAATACCATTCACTCCACATGAGTCATTGTTAAGTACTGACAATAATACCGAGCAAGGTCTTTGTTTATGTTACCCATCTCTGACATTGTATATAATGCAACACTAATCTCTATTTAATGTCTAAAATTAATATGAAAAATAGTTTTTTCATAAATTCTCTAGCTTAGGCTCACATATACCCTGACATGTGTCTATGATGTTCAGGAAATGCTATACTGTTGCATTTTATAGCAATTGTTCATAGTCTGTCTGGTTAGACTAGACTGTCTGAGTTATGGGATGAAATTATGGGATGAAGAGAAAAGGCTCTCAGCACATTATGTGGAATCCAGGGACGTTTTTGGAAAATGCCCAGAGCTCTGGTGCTGATGTGAGCTCATCTGCTAGAAAGCATTAATAGATTCTCCGTCTTGTTTTTCAGTTATGTGTAGCACTCTTTCTCTGTTCATTCAAATGGTTTCTATCTTATCCGTGTTTGGTCTTCATACTTATTTCGTGACTGTGGTATTAATCCACTGACAAAATGTTAGATAAGATACTTGCATAGTATCTTCAGCAGTCCCTCTTTTCTGTGCTCCAACATCTGACATAAATATTTGGCTTTTCTTGATGTATATTTTAAAAATGTTTATAACACCTGCCTTGCTTTTTCTTACACAGGAAACACGTAAAACGTCCTTAAATATAAAAAGGACTACAAAACAGGATGGACACAGTGCTATGGTTTATCTCGTGTAAATATTTAAGACATCTGTAAAACCGGTTTAACCTTCTTGAGTTGAACCAGCGATGTATCATTGACTATAATACGTGTTCCACCTCACCTTTCGTTTTATTTCCCCCATCACATCTGATACAGTGGTGCTTGAAAGTTTTTAAATGTTTTGAAATTGTCTATATTTGTGCAGAAATATGACATAAAACTTCACCAGGGTCCTAAAGTAAATAAGGGGAAATTATTAAACAAACAAGACAAAATATTATTCTTTGCTCATTTTTATATTGCGAAAAATGTACTATACATCTGGCAAAAGTTTGTGATCCTCTAGGATTAGCAGTTTATTTAAAAGCAAAATTAGAGTCAGGTGTTTTATATCAATGAGATCACATTAATGTTGGAGACTAATAATTTGAGTTTCACAATGAATGTAAACATGGAAGTGTATTGTATAATGAACCCTTGTTGTTGTTGATGATGATGATGATTATGTTCATTAGGCTAGTAAAGGTTACAAAACTATCTCTAAAGAGTCTGGATTCCAACATATATCACTCCAAGAGCAAGTTGTGTAATAGCGTGCAAGGTCACAATGGGTAACTTCTAAGCAAATAAAGGCCTCACTCACATTGGCTAATGTTTATGTTTTGTTGTTGTAATGTTATGTTGAGTTCTCCACCAGGTGAATACTGAACAACACTGATCTTTAAAAAGAACACTGTTGCTAACATATGACTTTTGAACAAGTTTAAAGAACACAAGAGTTTAAATGAAAAGTGATGCAAGAGAGGAGAGTACAACAAGCCATTCCAGCATGCAACAAACATATCCCATTTATGGAACAAGGTGGTAGTTGTATTTTGAAATTATACCACCAAATTGTAAAGTATCTGAATTTAATACAGATTCACAAAATTGAGTACACCCCTCAAATTTTTGTAAATATTTTACTATATTTTGCCAAGGACCAACACTGAAGATATGACACTTTGATACAATGTAAAGTAGTCTGTCTACAGCTTGTATAACTTCTAAATAGCTTGTAAATTTGCTGTGCTCAACACACAGCCATTAATGTCTAAACCGCTGGCAGCAAAAGTAAGTACACCCCTAAGTGAAAATGGCCAAATTGTGCCCAATTAGCCATTTTCCATCCCCAGTATCATGTGACTTGTTAGTGCTACAAGGTCAAGCATGTCTCCAGACCTAAACCCTATTGACCAGCTGAGGAGGAGCACAAGGTCTCTATCATCCATCAGCTTGGTGATGTCATCATGCAGAAGTGGAAGAGGATTCCAGTATCAGCCTGAGAAGCTCTAGTGAACTCCATGCATATGAGAGTTAAGGCAGTGCTGGAAAATTATTGGCCATTTTTCCCTTGGGGGTGTAGTCACTTTTGTTGCCAGCGGTTAAAACATTAATGGCTGTGTGTTAAGTTATTTTGAAGGCACGGAAAATTTACACTGTTATACAAGCTGTAGACGGACTAATTTACATTGTATCAAAGTGTCATATTTTCAGTGTTGTCCCATGAAAAGATATAAAATAAAATAGTTAAAAAACTGTGAGGTGTATACTTATTTTTGTGAGATACGGCATGTAAGGAACTATTCATGAACTGAATTTTAAGAGAGTGAGTCATATCACAAGATAATGACCCTACAATGCTGTTACTAGAATGCTGTTACAGATTCATCTATAAAGACATACCCAATGTTCAATAAAACTCTCAATCCAGGAAGCTCTAGATAATCAGTTCTTGTTTAGACATTGAATGCATTTACATGCACTAAACAATATAATAACAAGAGAAACATCATATTTCATATCATATCAGTAATACTTGGGTAATCAGATAATGGGAAACCTCTGGGTTTAAACACTCCGATTTCCACGTTGTACCAAAAAAACAAAAATGTATTCAATAGCCATTTCATTGACATTTACATTTGACATAAAAAAGCATAGAGAATACAGCTCTACTAAATTATCAGTACACCATGGGTGTGTGTATGTTGTACACAACCAAAATGCTAAAGCAGAAAATGTTGAGGTTTATTATCCAAACTAACAGAAATTTTACCAAAAACTTTATATAATTACACAGCCAAAAAGATTTGCCAGAAATAACGATAACTGTAACAGCACATGTTGTGTGAGCATTTCTTATTAAATTAGGTTAGAGACTTCAGCTATCTGTCATCAGATAAGCCATCAGACATCTCCTAAAAGCTGATTAGAGGGTAGTCTATTAACATGATGGACTAAGTGCATTTATGTTTTATAAGACAGAATGGCAGATTGCATTAAGAACACTAGAAGCATAAGAAAATGAATGAAACAGCCTAAAAAGCCATGGCAAGGCAAGCAGGGGTATACACAAAAGAGTTTTCAGTGAAATACAAAATTTCTGTTTTATCTTGAAGTGCATGTCTCAGTATAAGATTTGCTCTATGCAGTCGTTATGGTAATGATGATATCAATAATTAGCATCACAAAACAACCCCTAACAACACTGTGTGATTTAGAAAACCCATCACATAATGCAGAAGGCACGTCCATCCAGGTCACAAACATCCAGTACATGTTACCTACATCAAATTTCAGATCCTGTGCCAGAAATTATGAACATTTTCCAAACCAGAGGTGTGTTGGCTAAATTGATATATTGGATAGATTTGTATCTTATCAATTGCAGTTGTTTATGAGTGTGTGAGATTCTGCTCTAGACGCTTTTATCAAAGGTCAGGAAATCCGAAAAGTTGTGTTGACAAGAGCAAAACCAGCGGGAGGTGAACACACCCACCACTTTCTTGGTTTTGTTTAAGTGCAGTCCCTCAAGAGAACGCGTCAGATCACACTGGATAATATAAGAATATATTCTTATAATATAAGAAAAGCTGAAAATAAAAGCTAATTGTTTTGAAAGTACATAGATTACAGATCTTTTTGAAAGCCTCTTACTGCAGAAACAGTATTTAGTGACTTTATTCTGGCTTAAATTATTAAATTATTAAATTATTAAAGCGCACAACATTCTTAACACATAGTCCAACATTCCAACTCAAATTTATTTGTACTAGTACTAATACCAGAGTACTGATTTCCAACCGTCTACATGCAGTCATTTACCAGACATCTCATACTGTCCTCCAATATTGTTTACATACTTAACCACGCCTCAACAATTTAGTCTTTTAAAATAGGTTTGAGTTGTAAAATAACTTTAAATTTTGTCATAGAAAATTTACTCCCAACAAAACAACTCCATGACACTGTTAAGGTGCAGATAAAATGCCAGTAAAGTCCTATATCCGATTGCTCGTCATTTCACAAACATGCATTCATTTCCAGCGTAACCAGAACGTAAGCCTCTTTAGCTGAATTCTTTGGAGAATTCACATAAAAGAGGGCTGCCGTAAATCCTTTTTTTACTAGCATTTTTAATAGTCTAAAACCATTCTGATTGGTTTTGGGCTTTTATCAACCTGGTAAAAATACACGTACTGAAGTTTTAGCCAATTGTACTCACATAGCCCTTTCCAACAAAGTGGCACACGTCATGCTGTTTGCTTTTTGCTGAGGGAGGGGAGGGAGGTGTAAAAGGCCAGCAGCCTGAGAGGCAAAGTTTAGTAGAGGCCCGTTTATTCAGAAAAAATAGTGAAATGTGATTTCTATTTATTTTTTCTATCACAGAAGACATACGACACTTGCACCCTCTTGATTTATGGAAACAGGCTTCATGTTTTTTAAAATGTTATGGACATTCTTGAAACACTTGGTGACAAATATAAAAGTTATACAAATACAACAAAATAAAAGTTATGCAACTCTAAAATACTTTGGATCATTTTCCATTCCCAGAATTCACACACAAATGCACACAGTGTCTGTATGACACAATGTCTGTATTTTCTTCTGTATTTGATTTTCTCAAGTGAAACCTAAATGATGAAAATAAAAGCCTGGAGAAGAATTAATAATTTATATGAATTTATCCCTGAATGATCATTATGCTATATTAATGTATATGCTACATAAAGCTTAAAATAAATATTTTGTAATGTAATAGTGCAAAAGGCTTGAAAAGTAGCTGAAACTTGGATCTGCAGAAAGGGACTGAAAATTACTTTTTCTTCTGATTTTAATCATATTTCTTTTCATAATACAAATAGAGAAAGTTTTAGACCCATAATCACAACAGTGATTAACAATGATCAGATCACGTATGATCCTTTGCTGGTGCTGTTCTGTGTTGAGCATGGATCTGGCAGTAGATCACTTTGATCATTACAGTAACAATGATTTAAATATAAAACTATTGGTCTCTCAAGCAGTGGTTTGGAATAGTTCATAGCAACTCTTCCTTTATATTTACAGAATTTAGCATTCTCCCTTATCCAAAGTGAATTACAGAATGCTTTGTCACATGGTGAGTACAACCCCAAATCAGAAAATGGTGGGACTGTGCGGAAAATTGATATAAAAACACAGCTTCTTACATTTACTTTGACTTTTATTTCATTGCAGACAACATGAACCACATAATGTCGATTTATTCCCAAATAAGACCTGGAATACTGATTTGTTTGACCACAACAGACGTTTCCACTCTGTGATGGTCCATCCCAGAAGCCTCAGAGCCCAGAGAAGTCGGCGCCACTAATGGAAATGATTAACGTATAACTTATTTTTCGCACACTAAAGTTTTAAGTGGTATTTTTGAATGTAACTCAGTACTGTAGTGCTTTACAAAGGTTTTCCGAAGTAATCCCTTGCCAATGTGGTTTGAAATCACATCATTTAGCTTTTTTAAATCATTACAAGTTCTAAATGGCCTCTTACTTACTTTTTTTAGAATGCGTTCTAGTACTGAATTGCATGAATGGATGTTTATTAACAAACAAAATGACATTAAAAGATAAATATAATTGGTTCATACTGTCTGCAATTAAATAAAAGTCAAAGTAAATGTAAGAAACACTGTTTGTTTTTATTTGCATTTTCCATACTGCCCCAAACTTCTGATTGGTTGGTTTGTACATCCACAGTAAGTGATGACAACGACACATCATATATAGTGAATATCAATACAATAATGACATCATTGATTGTGTACTAATGTGTCATAATATTTGTTGTGTCATAAAGTTTGGTACTTTAAAACAGTTTTTTACAGTTAAGAAAGTAACTTTTTAAAGTTTTTTTTTTTTTTGTTTAGTTTATTAGCAGTTAGCCAGCCAGCTGTCTGTTGGATGGAAAAAGGATACATTTCCTGGTCATTTGTATTTTTTGATCTGGGTGTTTAAAACTGATACTGTTTATTTTTCTACATATTTTAGTTTGGTTAATGGTTTAACATAATCTGTTCTTTAAAAGGTTCCAAAACCATCAGAAGAAAGTCTGATTACTGATACCCTGTTTCAAAAAGATGATGTTGCAGAGAAAAAACAGCACTGCCTAAAGCACAAAGCATGCAGGAACAGATGGAGAGCATGAGATAAGGTTACATAAAGACAACAGAGGGAAAACAGGAGAAAGATAAAAAAAATAGGAACTAAAAATGCAGAAAGTGGGAGAGAAGAGGGAGGAGGGGAATAATAATAAATAGTAAATATATAATAATAAGTAATAAAAAAAAAATGGCACAGTAGCTGAGAGATTTGGAGAGAGGGAAAAAAACATGCCAAATGTGTGTTCACGCTCCCCTGCTGTCCTTCATCGTAAGTGTGACCACTTTATGACTCATTCTGATAAAGCCCAAAACCAAATAATCGCAAGCACATATGCCTCGCTGTCATATACGGTAGACATTCAGTTTCATCACTCGTCTGTCACGGCAGTTATGACATGTGCTTACGTAATGTACACACTTATATAAGACACATCAATTGATGAATATTGATGAGTTGTTTTGTGTGATGTCTATTAATAATTCATTTGATGATCCCTGGATGCGAGTCTGTGTGACGATGGCTGTTACATCACCATCATCGCCAGTATGCCCAGGAGAAAGAGCAGTGGCAAAGCATGTGTTTTCTTCCATCTAAGCCATGTGAAGCATCCTATCTCACTCAATCATCCACTTACATTCTGCTCTTGTTTATGTTTGTGCTTCATGGCACTTCTCATCCTTAATTGGATGTTTATATAGAAATAATGACATGGAGATAAATGCAGTCATTAAGGATTCTGTGTGTGGTTATGTGTGTGTGTCTGTCTGCATCCCCTTTTTTTCTGTCTCTCATAGTGGGGACCAAATGTCCTCACAAGAATATAAATATCTAACATTTCTGACCTCTGGCTGGTTCTCTCGCCCCAGAGGATAACTGAAACTTTTTCTTGAAAAACCAAAAGAGTAAAAAGATTTGCTTTAGGTTACTGAGGTTAAGGTTAGGATCAGGGCAGGAGTAACTACAGTAATCATTATGTCAGTGGATGGTCCCCACAGACATAGTGCGCAAAGATCATGTTTATATTACCTTGTGGGGACCAAATGTCCACACGTAGAGAAAGATCTGTAATTGTTTACAATGTGGGGACATTTTGATGGTTCCCATGTACAAAGGTACCAATGCTGTTTGCACAGTTTCTGGAAGACCTAAAGAGTCAAAAGATCTCTATGAGGTTACTGTGGTTATGATTAGGGTTAGGTGTAATTACTGTAGTTAGCTATGGTAACCATTATTTCAACGGAGACACACAAGGATGTATTGAGTTAGTCAAGTGTATATATCATTGTGACGACCAATTGCCCCCCCAATAATGATTTTCATAACCTTGTGATGGCATGTTTCTGGTCTCCACAATTAGGAAAACTAATCCAAACGAGCCAAAAGTTTTGCTTTGAGTCACTGAAGTTAAGGTTTAGGTTTCAGTGCACATGTAGTATTAATTAGAAACAGCAATATTTCGTAAATGAAGTTTATGCAATGATAAAAACGAAATAAATAAACGACTTAGACTTTCTATTCTTGAGTTATTTTAGTTAGCTGTTAATAGATAGTCTGAGATCTTTCAGGGGCCATTTGCAACTAGTGCTACTGTAACAAACAAAATGTATAAAAAATAAAACAGATAGGACTCTAGAATGGGAATCCGATAATACACATAATTACAGAATTTTAAATTGTCTCATGCAGGCAATGCACAGTACAGTACTCCTGATGCAGCAAGTCACATGGCAACGGTGATGAGCTTTGGGAAATGCAGTGAGGAAAAGCCATGGCCGTGCAATATTTTTTTTTCAATACATTTTATCAATAAGTTACATGAGATATTCATTATTTTATTATAATGGAAGCTTTATGTTGTAATTATTTTGCCCCACTGTAGCTTAACGTATGTGTTTTAAACAGGTTTAAGTGCTGGAAAATGTAGTGAAAAACAGCATGTGTAAAGAAGACTACACTATGATGTATTATAATATTATGATATACAGTATATTTTAAATGCCTTTGTTGAAAATTAAATAAATTAAACTTATTATGGATTTGTCAGACGGTAGCACCGTTGGTTAATCAAGGAGTACCTGAATTGGAAATTTGGAGGATTGTCAACTTTTAACATTTGCCTGATGTGACTTATTCAGTGTGATTGACATCTGGATATGGTGAGTGTCAAAGATAAACTCAACTCCTGTGCAGAAAGACAGAGAGATAGACAGGGATGCACATTTACTGCTTACCATCTTATATACTGGTCACTAAAACTTAATTTCATTTTGAAATATCCTCTAATAAAATATACCATATTTTTTGCGTGCAGTGTATATACAGAAATGTTGGTCTAAAATAGCTCTGTGTGTGTGTGTGTATGTGTGTGTATATGTGTGTGTGTGTCTGTCTGTCTGTCTGTCTGTCTGTATGCCAAATCCGAGGAAATCAAACAAGTGGAGATAAAGATCATTGCAAGGCCTGTTAAGGATGAATCAGACATCTCAGAGATGAAGCGTGCACACACACACACACACACACACACACACACACACACACACACACACACACATAAAATTCAGAACACAGATTAATGCAGAGAGAAAAGGAAACATTTCACTGTTATGGCCGTGTCATGTTGCTTCTGATATAAAACCCGCTTTACTTGCTTATTAAGGGATGTAAAGTGTGGTTGGAGCATTTGTCTCACAGCACCAGAAAAACAGGTTCAAGTTCCACCATGACTGTTGCCAGTGTATGATTTGCATGTTCTCCAGGCTCTCCAGGTCTTTTGTAACTCTCTTCCCCTATTCTAAAGGTAGGAGTTAGGTCAGTTGCTGTATCTCCGAGCATATGTGTATAGTGAGTTATATATAGAGTGTGTTTATGTGTGCATGTGCTACGTGATGTACTGGTTCTGCATGTTAGGTTCTGCCCTCTGCGACCCTGAATTGGTTTAAGGAGGTATGAAAAGTAAAAAAAACCCTTGCGACACCTGCTGACAGAAAATAGTACTGCCTTCTTGAGAGGCTTAAAATAACATGGTAAGATCACACAATCAGGAGTAACAGTTTAACACTAGGTTGTACTGGTGTGATTTTCTGAATGTAATAATTCCAGTTTCATCACTAATAGATATAAGTAGGCCAAGCCAGTGCAGCATATTAAAGTCACAATGGTCAGGACACCCAGCACTTGGAGCTTCTAGTTTAATCGTTTGTTAAAACTATACAGTGTTTATATGCCATTAAACACATTTAATTTCATCCCTTAAAACCTATACATGTTTTTCACTTCTGCTGCATGTTATGTAATGTGTTTTCACACCATGGAAGCTAGCTTCAAAACCCAGTGGTGACAAGACAAGAAGAGACTCATTATTCACACATGAAATGCAACTTGAATAAACCTCATCTACCCAGGAGTCAAGATGTGAACTAGGGAGGCTCAGCATTGGAAACCAGTTCTCTGCCAACTAAGCTACATCAGGTATAATCTGTTTTTCATCCAGATCATAACAACAGACAAACAGAATCACACTTTTCATTTATTTATGAATTAACATTTATTATTAAGCATTGGTTAATTTATCACAGTCCACGTTGTGAAAATTATATGAACCTCTGAGCTAATTCCTTTTTTTCCCAAACATCAGGCGTTATGAATTTAAAAAGTGTTTTTACTTCTAAATGAGCTTCAACCAGTTATTAACTACATAAAATTTTGAACACGTACTGAAGATTAATCACTGTGTTCAGGAGACGGGAAAAATACACTTGGTCAAAAGCTTGTATTCTGTTTTTTTAAATGAGTTTTATCATTATTGATAGAACAGTTAATGTATAGAAGAAAAGGGAATAATTACAAAGATGCCACATTATTTATTACATTAACTCTAGCTGAGGTTCACTGAAAAAACGTAACTAACTAATTTATTAATTCATTCGTATTTTAAGCAACTTTCTAATCAGGTTTCCAAGGCTAAATTGGACAGATAATGTATATATGCAATCTATGTAAGTAAACATATATTCTGTCCCAGGACTTATAGTGTCCTCCAACCTCTCAATATAAGTTATATAAGTATATAATATAAGTTGGTGGATTGGCTACTTTATATTACTCTTAGGTGAGAATGAATGTGTGGTGATCTACAATAAATATTAAGACCTTGGTTTATGGGATGCCCTGTGGAATCATAGCGGCACTGGTCATGCCCAGACAGTAACTAAAGATGAATTTGGTGTGGCTTAGAAGTTAAGGTGCTGAACTGTGGAACAGAAGGTCTACAGTATGGTTCAAATTCCACCTTTGCCAACCTGCAACTGTTGGGTCCCTGAGCAAGGTCTTTACCCCACAAGTGCTTGGATTGTAGGACTGTATCAGATGTAAGTCACTCTGGATAAGGGCATCTGCTAAATTACTAAATTTGAATGAAGGTAAGAATGATTCTTATCTCTTGCCAACTATACAGTGTGTTCTGTGCAATTACCCTACAAAGCTATGCCATTTCCACAGGCATCACCATCAAAGCAAAATGTTATTATAATACTGAACCCTACAATGTCAAGCTGACTTTGCATATGGTTAATTTCAAATCAATACTTGACGGAAAGTTTGCAGATATTTGCACCTGAAGGATGCACCGTTATGAATAGGACCAAACGGATGTCTGACGTTTTTGCTCATTCTCCTTCTCTTTCATTTGAGCACCAGTTATTATATTCTTCCCGAGTGCATTGTCAACAAAACATATCACTCAGCATCTGTCACTATTTGGGTGCACTCTTCTATTACTTACTATGTAGCTGCTTTTCTTTTAAGAATGATTCCCAGTCTAATATTCTGTCTGAAGGTAAGTATACTAAAAAACTAAAGCTAGACACAGTCACAACACTCCACACAGAGTGCTGCCAAGTGACATAAGATATACGGAAAAAGACCCCAACACTTAGCCAAGTCTTAATGACATCCTCATACCCCCATAAATTACAGAGAAACATGACAGCTAAGTCCATGCTAGCCAGAAATTAAAAGACTAGATCTCGTCAGAAGTATGTAATCTTACTGCATGGATAAGCTAACACATTTTGAATTTTAATTAAAGTGAATATTCAGTGTTTTTTTATTACTTTAGCATCATTGGCTCTTTTGTTGGCAGATGATGGGTAATTTCAAAAGGACAACATTTTACACTTATGTTAGTCACACCAATGCATAATAAATAATCTGTAAATATTTACTTCATAAGAGACTGGGGGCTAATGCAGTCCAGTTTCCTCTACTGTGTGACTAATGCCAGCCTTACATCAAATGTAATTTTAAAATTAGATTTCAGTGGCAGACAAGTCTAGTGTTGGAAAAAAAGTAATGAGACATATCGGATCATCTTGATCAGATCATCTCAATCTGCGGTCAAGCAAAAACCATTTAGTAATTGAACCCGCAAAAATGCAATCATACAAATTCAAAATAAAACGTGATCATTGAATGGATACTGAATGAGAAGAGGCGTAACTTGTTATTCCCTGTTAGTCAATCGGAGTGCAGATTTTATTTAAGCATGTGGAGAGAGTGTGGTTTATTCTGTTTGAATGGACTGCTGATATTCAACAATAAGTTCAGTTTATAATTAATGTTGGATTGAGCTGGTCTCGACAACAACTTACGAGCTCACCTCACGAGACATAACTAACTCCAAGATCTCCTTGGATGGCCTAGATGTTAATTGAAATACAGTGTTCCCTCGCCACTTCGCAGTTCACCTTTCACGAACTCAGTGCATCGGCGGGTTTTCGAAAAATAATAATGAAAAATTTGATTGCAGATTTTCACTGTTTCGCAGGTTTTTGTGGAACTTTTACATTAAAGAAATCACAACATTTATAAAAATTTTATACAAAATATGAATTCTAGCAATAAGGGAATGTTATAAATCATAAAATATTAGGATTTACAGTAAATAGCTGTTGTGTACTCAATGTGTAGGATATGACGTGCTGTAATCTCTGTACTGACGGAGCATGTATGATACGAGAGAGATGTATGGTGTGTTAAGTAAAGAAAACGTTCCATTACTTTAGCGTGTTCCTTGATTATTCTGTTAGGGTTCCTACCTGCGCTTGGACCGTGCGGCTGTCTTCGCCGGTCGCCATTACAGAGCCATCGGTGGGACAG
>JAUZSU010176864.1:0-12794 GCA_034780255.1 Parotocinclus maculicauda | reverse complement strand
AGTTCGTAAGCAACAGTAATTCTTGTTTGTACGTTCGCTATACGTGTAAATCACACAATAAAGGTTTAATAAACATTCGTCCCGTCCCGTCCAGCCGGTTATTAGGACCAAAACGATCGCGTCCCGATGTGGTCCCATTAACCAGAATCGACTGTATATTGTGCAGTGCTACTTTCTAAAGGACTTGGATAAGCCAGAGGCATTTTGACGTCCAGGACTGTAGTCTAATGAAGCTTTACGATTACTAAAATGAACTTGTATTGAAGGAAACTTGAATAAAAGAAAATCTTACCTACTGTGAAGCATGTTAGAGGTTCTGTTATGGCCTGAGGTTCTGTGGCAGCCAGTAGCTCTCATGATTGTGCAGATCATGGGGAAATTGGTTCTACTGAATGTTAAGAAATCTGAGAAGCCAGTGTCTATGGAGCTGTGCCACAGCTGCACTAACCGTTTGCATGACTGCGATGTCCGTTATTGCGTTATGATAAATGGTTTATTGTCAAAATTGGATTTCTTGCAGTTATCAGATTATTCTGTACATGTAACCTGATAAATAAACCCTTGCCAGCATATCAATGTTGGTTGAAAAGGAGTGTTTCTGTTATTGTCTACTCTAAGGATTATTTCCTGGCATTAAGATTGTATTTCTTCCCTGCCTTTTTTCCTTCACTCGCTTTGCCACCTGTCAGTCTTTGTGATTTGTCTGTGTGTGTGTGTGTGTGTGTGTGTGTGTGTGTGCACAATCCCTGCACCTATTTTCGATCTCCCCTCTCTCTTGGTTTGGTTTCTTGCCAGGCTCTGAAGAGGAACTCACTGCTGTGTGATTTGTGTCACAGCATGTTAAAGTAATTAGACTCCCGTCTCTCTTTCCCTATATCTGTCTCACACTTGCTCCATCAGGCCCTGTTTCACACCGCCCTCTCAATTTACACACAAGGCCATACGACACAAACACGCACACACCGAATCCTTGTCATGTCTAAAAGACCAGTTGATTTGAGCATAAGCTTATTTATCGTTCACCGTGCTGTCATAATGCATATGACAACACTTTTAGTAACAGCATCTCCACAACACACACACACACAATGAAGAGTCTGTGGGCTGTCAAAGACGATGAAGCATGTAAAGCCTTTAATGCAAATGGTCTTGTTGTAATGAACCATGGTTAGTAGAGCTAAGAATTAAGATTGAGGCAAAAACGCTAAGAAAAATAAAATCATCAACTGTATGTTTGGGAACATAAATTCAACAGAATTCTAAGCACACAGATCGAGCCAGCACTCTACTGCCATTTCTGACCAGCAAGAGTTGAGTTTCTGAAGATTAAGTCTGTATATCCCAGGGTGCTAAGAGACTAATCACTGGCAGTGATTTAAACCCACCTATAAGGCTGATCAGTGATCAGTGTTCACTGCTGTGTATTTAGTTTCTCATCCTGGATGGTTGTCGGTAATTGTTTGCAGTGTAAACTCTGAGCAGCTGCTATGTAAGCTTTAGTTTAATCATAGTAATTTGAAATGTGTATCAATTTTTTTAAGATTATACAAGATTACAGAATATATGAAGCAATCAGAATGCATGAAACAGTTGTGGAATGTAAACACTTTTTAGTCTGCAAACTGCAACGTGTTAAAACAGTTTAAAACAGAGGTTTAAGCTTGAGCTTTTTATGCTCAAGTATGTTGCCATGATAAAACCAGCGCTTTGAACCCATCTCTCGACTGGATCGTTACTGCGACTGTAACGTCGCTGCACTGCTTGGTTTTCTTGTCATATGCAGGGCTTTGAGAAAACATCTCTTCAAGCCATGCCTGAGCCTTTGGCTTCACTGTTTCACTTGCTGCACCTGGTTAATGGGATAGAATTGGACGATTGTAATCTCATCATCGTTTTCTGCTGAAGCAAAGGAACAAGTTGCTGCAGTTACCAACTGCGGCTCAACAAACTTTCTTTATTCTCCATCTCTGTTTACTCTTCTCAATCTACCATAGTGATTAAGACTTTTCTCCTCGGCTTTACCGTATGTTATGATCCCTGGCCAGCTAGCGAACTGTACCCAGAATGCAATTTGGCTTTTCCTTACTGCCCAGCACTCTGTTGTACTTCTAGCAGCAAACAATTTTACTTATTCATGGTGAACGGGTATAAAAATAAAAATTCTATACTGTAACTGGTATACAGTCCAACTTTGGTACTACGGCAGTGCTGGTCTTTATATCATTAACCTTCTAGTACTGTAGAGTACCTTAAGTACTATTTCTCCATGTCCTACTCTTGCTTATTTTCTGTTTTCTGAAGTGGTGATTTATAAGAGGACTTGGCAACCATGTTTGATTTATATTCCCTGATTGAACTCAGGGTATACATACGCTGAGAAATCCGATTACTTTTACATTCCAGCTCTCTTTATCATATTTCTTAATCAGATTTTTATGACTTAATCCAATCTAAGAAATAGCATCATGCTGTTTACGTGGCCACCTGAATAATCAGATAATTGCAGAAGGAGCACAGGCAAGTAGAAAGGAAGACAATAACATTGGTAACATCGCACTAAGGGACAACAAAGGAACAGCATGTGGGGAAGGTGTTAGACTGAGAGTGATTTAGTGCCAGAGGATAGTCGGTCATGGGGAATCAGTTGAGCGTGTGTGGCAGGGCCAGGTCATGACTGCTGTGTGTTTGACACTTGGTCAACAGCACTGTGCTGTCAGGTGGGCCCTTAAAACAGCTTGATGCAGGAGATAGCAAAAAGGAGAAAAATGCTGACGGGACCGAGGTGGTGTATAATAAAAAAGAAATATCAGTTCTTCACCTCAGCCAGTGCCCAGTCACAGGTGTACCCATCACTCCACATGTACAAACAAACACGTAGCATGCAGGCACAGCCTGACCCCTGGGACCAGGCTAAAATGTCAGTGCTTTGTCTCTGTCAGCAGGCCCAGCTTCCTTCTCCTCTATACAGCTGGAGTAGCGCCACACTAGAGCTTATAAATGTATACAAATACTAAGCTCTCCATGGCTTAATTAATGCATGATAAATGATTGTAGCTAAGAAGAAAATGACACACACATAGTAAGCTTGTACAATAAGCTGGAATATTTGCATTTTATACGTTCACACACCAGTAGTGCTATAATTAGGCTGACAATAAGCACAGGTATACACGAGGGCCCTTAAGAAATCAAGCTGAATTTGGTTGACAGTTTTACTCAGAGCGTTCAGCCACCTCCTCCTCAACCCCATCCCCCCCAGAGGTAGTGTAAATGCCGTAGATAAATTCTTAGTGCTGACCTTTTATATTCATGGTTCACAGCAAAGTTCTCCAAGCACAAGGCTAATGCTGCCCAGGGTTGTTTACGTATTGTTTGAGCATCCGTGCATAAAGACGCACCGTGGTCTTTGGGCCAGCACGTTCTCCAGCAGTAGCAGACTGTACACTGATCAGTTGCCTCCAGAAATCTATAATAAGCAAGCCTTCAGACTGATGCATGAAACTGTTGAGCCATCCTAACGCTAATGTTGGGCTCAGAAGCAGTTTGGAACTCCAAACTTTATTTTCCGATTATTTGGCATTTAGCCCATTCAGGGAGCTTGTGTGGCCTAATGCTCAAAAATACACCAGACCCCCTTGGTGTGATCCAAGTGAGGGCTCACAGGTTCAGCATTAATGGAAGTTCTTTCAGATTTGTTTCCATCTTTCCAGTCCGTGTTTCCCCTTCAAAAAAGTCAGACGTTCTTCTTTCCCAAGTGTGGGAATGACAGTCCAAAAAAGTTTGCATTTTCTTGAGCATCCCTAAAGCTCTGATCCTAAAATTGCCATTACTGAACGGTGTAGCTATTAGAGGTTTCCACTTCACAATACAAGCATTAGGCTTGGTAACCCTAACCCTTCATCACATGGAAACAGATTTAAGTCCTGTGGCAGTGGCCTTTAGCAAGGTTTGGCATTTACTGTGTGTTCTTAAGGCATGGGTGACCCTTAGGTGAAACAGAAAAGTTCTATGTACATTCTGTGTGTGGTCAAATAAGAATAACAGACCCTACTAGTCTGTAAAGTTGCATTATGTGTCTTATCAGGACTAGCAAATAGAGTTTCATCTGGTTGGGTTGCCATGTCAGCATTTTCAGCACAGCTAAAAAATGGGTTTAGTGCGAAGGTTGTTATGGACCCTCTATTAAGGCATTTTGAACAAAATGTCAAATCACTCACCCCTAGTGTACTACCCATGGTGCCTGAACTGTTTTTTGAAGCTTTAGACTATTTGGGGTTTTTGAACAGTAGTTACTTAATGTTAGTGGCTAAGGAGCCACTTTGCACAAGGTTGTTCTGATTTCTGTTGTTCTGAAATCCAGGCCTCTCTAGGAAAAGATTTGTATATTCCTGCTTCAATGATGAATATAAATGCTGTAACTGTAGACCCAAAGCTACAGTAAATGTACTGCAATGTTTTCTCACTTCTTCTGCGATTAAGAGGTGACGGCTTAATTCAGTTCAGTTTTGGTTCGAGGCAGCAAGCTGCCACACGGCTTTGATTTATCTTCATGATTCTCTTTGGACTGTTTCCCAGACAAATGAGGTAAAGGAAGCAAAGAGCTCACACTTTCTCCCACTATTAGACATAGCAAGCAGTCGCATCTGCATCACCTTCTTCTTTGTGACATGGGTTGTTCTGTTTGGCTTGCCGTTCTCAAGTCAAAGTCAGATTTATTTCTAGGGTGCTTGTTACAATGATACATTGTCTCAAAGCAGCTTTACAAAGGAAAGGAAAACTCCCTAAAAGCTGCAAAGAAGGAACCTTGGGAGGACCAAGACTCAAAAAGAAACCCATCCACCTTGAGTGGCCTAGCTGCAGCAATTCCTTACTTTTAGAGATTTTTCCACTTCTCGTTTTTTTTGGTTGCCGATGTTAGAGGCGGTCCTGTCGATTTTGAAGGCTGAAGGCTGCATTGTATTTTAATATATTCACTCAGACCTTACTTAGCCTGTTTGATGGTACATTATCAGGTTGTTGGCTCCGATGCTTCTCTTGTGAATTGAATTCTGTGTGAGCCCTTAGCAATGTGTGTATGTAAAGAATTCCACTTACATCCGACCCAGCATAAAATGCATTTGATTCAGCTAGTGCTACAGATGAGAGGTGTCTTGGTTCAGTGTGCATCGCCCCAGATCTTGATGTAGAACCAAGTTTATAGAAGACATTTGTCTAAATAATCTGGACAGGCTGTTCCAAGCAGCGATTCTGGGGTTCACACACAACACTCTTATGAGTCATTTATCTTAGATACACAGCCATCGGAGATGCTATCAGGCGTTCCTTCACACTTAATCGAAACAAGGCAGTGTTACTCAATTTTCGCACAGTATTCAGACTGTAGCAGGATGCACAAACATGAGCAGGTCTTGTTTTGACTCTCTTTCTGAGAGAAAAATATGGAAACACACAGTTGTGTCTATGCAGTGCCTGACCAGGCTTGAGGCACTGCTGAAAGACTCAATCACAGGATTTTGTAGTGCTGGGCTAGCACCTCAGACAAATTTAACTGGGAATTCTTCTTATGCTTTGTGTCCAGGCAGTACAGACTGGGATTGTGCAGTTAGAAATACAAATCCAGCACTGTAATCCATTAAAAGTGCTGTCCATTTCTCATCGTATAGAATTCTTTATAAAACACAAGGAGCCCTTTGTGACCCTTGGAAGGTAACACCATTTCATACACCACTGAACATGTTTCACATTAGTACAAATGTATTTGTAAAATGCTTTCAACACCAGACACTGACGCAAAAGCAGATCATCTGGGTCTAGAGCTCCAAGAAAAAGGTCTTTTACTGTAGTCCATTCATGTTGCCTTTTCTGGGTTCTGCTTCAATGGAAACTAATCTGTGTGCTTCTGCTTGTATGATGACCTCAGAGACCTGGCCTACTGGGAGCTGCCCTTTACCCTACTCAATCACCTTGATCTAGATGAGTAAGCAGAAGGAAATTAGACTTTTGTTATCATATATTTTTCTCTGCCCAAGAATGTTGGATTTAAACTCACACTGAGGGATTTTATAACCTGGAACATTCAGTCTCATCTTATATGTACAAAAGATATTTGGATCGCTCTTTTACCTGGACAGATGGCCACACTGTGATGAAATTTGGAACAGTGTTGAGCATGGTCAAAGTCCTTATAGGACAGTCTGTTCTCTTGGCTGGGATTTTGGCAGTGCTCCTGGGGCAGGTAATTAGCCATACAATACCTGGCTCGTGTCTGCTTGAAAGAGGAGAGCTGTATAAACTATAAACTGATAGACAAACGGATGTGTTATGAATTTATTCGGATATTCATGTGGTGCGAGTGTTGAGCCCTGGGAAATTTAGTGAGAAGTGAAAAGTCATGGCCGTGGTCATGTTTTAAATGTGTTAAATGTAGGCTGCACTTTGATGAGCTCCTCGGTTTATGATCAATTCTATAATCCTATTTACATTACGTATTTGTATCAAGATTAATATTATATGATAATTATTAAATATGAATATATTTATATATTGAGTATTTAAATAATATTGGTGGCAGCACAGTGGCTTGTTGGCCTCACAACAAGAAGGTCCAGAGTGGAGCGGCCTGGGTCCTTTCTGTGTGAAGTTTGCATGTCTCCCCCGTGTTGGCGTGGATTTACTCCGGGTACTCAGGTTTCCTCCCACAGTCAAAGGCATGCCTGTTAGGTTAATTGGTGTCTTTAAAGTGGCTCTTACTGTTTGACTGTGTGTGTGTGCCCTACAATGGCTTGGCGCACCATCTAGGGTTGTTCCTGCTCTTGCGCCCAGAGTTGCCGGGTGGGCACCAGCTCGCCCGCGACCCCATGTGGATTAAGCGGAAGATGATGGATGGATGGATGACTATTATTGAAACTAGAGGTTATGGAAAGACTATAATGAATAATTTAATTCTTGCGTGGTGGGTAAGCATGTTTTTTTTCAGATTGATGCATGATTTGGTGTTTCTAAAGTCTAAAGTGTTAAGTTAATCAAGCTTAATGTCTTGACTTGATGATGGCACATACACTGCAAATGAATGAATCGAAATGTCTGGCTATAGATGAAATAAAACAATACTGTTCTTATATTACTCATCTGAATCCCATTTTCAGCCTGTTTTGCAGTTGCAATATTTGCCCACTGTAAAAATTATTTGGTTTCAGGTTAAGATCCGGTGCATCACAGGCAGCTGGTTTAGTACCATTGTGACTGTAGACAGTTTTGGCACTGTCAGAAATGTTGGCTTAATACTGTAATTAAGACTTATGCTCAGTTAAAAGCCACCATCAGGAGGTTCTGAGGGGAAAATATGGTAATGGTAGTGGCGTGACACAAAATGTGGAAACTGAAGAATGTTAACACAGAGAATGTGTTTTTGCTTGTCAGGTTTAAGCATGACAGGGCTTTAAGGTTATGACATGAAAAGAGTATGGTTCGTTAGTTTGATGACGCGCCAGCACGTCAAGTTTCTTTATTTACGAGCCTTAACTGTATAATAAAACATGGAAAAGACTTGATATATCAAACAGCGTGACTTGTGATAATAAATTTATAGGCTCAGCCATAAAACCAGCTGCCTAATATTGTGTAAGTCCCCCTCATGCCAACAAGTTCCTTTGAAGCTGACCTGTGGTATCTGGCACCAGGTCGTTAGCTGCAAGTCCTTTAAGTTACTTGTTCGATCAGATTTGTTTATCGAGAAGTTTACATGAATAGATACACAATCATCTTCAGATCTGGTGAATTTAGAGTTCAAATCAGCACCTAAACTCTTCAGGTCATCCTCAAAGCATTGATGATAGGGTTGTAGTCACGAGTCCCAGAGTAAAGTGCAAATAAAGACTCAAAATGGGACGCATCGAATCCATTATGAGAGCAGATTTTTTTCATCATACAAGAATAAAAAGTTACATTTTACATGAACATTAGTTAATCAGTCATTATATCCATCCATAATCCACACGGGTCACAGGTCAGCAGGTGTCTACTCAGCATCTCTGGGTGCAAGGGCAGGAGCAACCCTAGACTGGGGTCCAATCCATCATAGGGCACACAGGCACAGTCATGCACACAGTCACACACTAAGGGCCACTTTTAGAGACACCACTTAACCTAACACACATATCTTTGGACTGTGGGAGGAAACCGGAGTACCTGGAGTAAACCCACGCAGACATGAAGAGGACATGCAGACTCTACACAGAAAGGACCCATTCCACTCCACCCTGGGATTGAACCCGGGACCTTTTGTGGTGAGGCAGCGGTGCTGCCACTGTGCCACCCTCAGTCATTATATATTATTTATTAGTAAATACTACTAAATTAATAATTAGTCAATTTCATCACATAGCTTGTACAATATAATATTATATTTAAATATAAATACTAAAATGATTATTAATTATTATTCAGTTATAATCTATTTCACCTATTAAGTGACATTTGGAGGGAAATGATGATTGGTGATGATTCTGTTTCTTTTCTTTTCTCGAAGTTAATCAGAAGCCAAAACAGAAAGTCCAATCAATCCATTTATTATTAAATGTTAAAGCAACAATAATTCCAGATTTTGGTAAAGTAAAGCAGATGGGTGAAAATGTACACTTGCAATCTTAATGTCAGACTGTCCAAAGTTAAATGTGTTTATTGATTAGATACTAATTGATTAGAGCAAGAAGAGCAGCAACGTAGCCATTTAGTTTATTTATTTATGTAGAGAAAGGACTGATTTATTCTGTTTAAATGGATTGTTTATATTCAATAACAATAGTAAAAAGTTCAGGTTATAATTAACGTTACCTCGGGCAGATGAAATGGTCTCGGCTGGTCTTGACAACAGTTTCTGAGTCCACCTTAGCCCGAGACATATAAATGCTGAGACCCAAGGTTTCTCAGGAGAATTTTGCCCAGAACCTCACAGTTAAGTAAGTGCTATTCACTTTAGCAGACCATGGTTTTATTGTTATGGCTGATCGGTGTATAATGAGATGATCCTTAGTCACCACTAGGAGACATTTTTCTAAATAAGGATGCAGTTCTGGTTTTGACACCAAGCAAGATGTACACTTCTTCCATTTGGTATATTGGTAGATTTAGTTTGTGCTGTCAGTGGAACATCTGTGGGCATGTTCCAGACAGCTGTGCAGGAAGGCGAGCTCATGAATGGCTTGCTCAAACCCGTCATCTCTAACGGATGGCCTCGTCTCAATTCTCCGGTGCCAAGTCAGCAGCTAATTTAGGTAAAGGAGATGGAGAAATGCAGACACGGGTTTTGAAATACATCTGCGACTGAGGAATAGAATAGAACTCGCTTGGTGTCAGATTGAGCGTTTCTAGTTTCTTGATAATGTTCCACGGGGAACATGGGGAGATGCAGTGATTTTCATAAAATAAGGAACAAATAAAGACTATTATGAGTATACAGTTTCCCCTTGTTTTACCTAATTCCCTGGGTACTGGCCATTCCATATCACATACACAACTTGCACCCAGTGTCTACTGAATGTTCTAATGTGATGTAAATTATTGTAACTATTCATAAAGAGTATTGGTCAATCTCAGGCAACTTTATTTGTTTTTATACATGGTTTCTCAAATGAATCTGTTCTTTCTATTTGAGTTTTAAGCACATAATTACATAAAATGTAACCACATGACCTTCACGTTAATAGCATTAGGACACTGAGCACATTCTAATGATTTTCCAAAATTTGTCAAATCAAGTTTGGTAACTTCACACAGACTGGTACTGAAGGTCAAACTGTGTTCCTCAAACTGGGCCCCACATGCTACCCATCAATGTTTGCAAAACAACAGTACAATAAATTAAGAGGAGGCCAAGTTCTGTCAGGAAGGATGATTCTCTCTTTAGATATGCCTAATTAATCCCATCTGCTGTTGTGAATGCATAATTAAGTTATAAATCTATGAATAAAAGTCGTTTGGGTTATACTACAGTTACAATTTTTAATCTCTTCAGTGTAACTGTTAATGTCATTGCTGTGATTATGAAGAACCTTTGGTCTAGGAGCATTTCATTGACCTCTTTATAAAGCTGGAGTGACTTCATCTTACTAGGATCACTCCTCAGCCAATGTGACACCATTACATTTGTCGTTTAAGCAACTGTATAATGACCATATATTACATAATAATGTATGCCTGTTTTCCTGAGTACAACCAGTAAATACAGGAAATCTGTATGCAGTATTAAAAACTACTTCTGTAGGCTACAATGACCTATTTAACCTGATCTCTCCTACCTTTTGAGCAATAGCAACATCCTAAGGATACCAAGTTGTCCCTTCTACAGTTTGAAGAAGTTCAGAAGATCAGAAATTGACACCATTTTGCTTTGAATCTTGTTTTCTTCAGTTATTAGATTATTAAGTGTAAAAGGCCATTGCTGTAAGGGAATAATTCTGCCACGATGGAGTGTACTTGGTCTGCAAAGATGTTTAGGTTGGTAGTATATGTGTCAAAGTAATATCCACATGAATGGCCAACTCAAGTTTGAGCAGCAGAACAGTGCAGAGAGCATCATGCTTTCTAAGGATCCATACTGCAAGGGTGTAAATCAGCTGCTGTATCCTTTCTAACCCTGTTCTGTATTCACAACCTTAAGAAATACTCAAAGAGTATGTTCTCTCAGACACCATAGGTGGCTGCCATAAAACTTGCAGTGTCCAATGACAGAGCATTAAAATCACTGGTCCACCAATATTGAGCCTGGAATCATTTCTGCTCCCCAAACCCAAGGTTGTTAAAACAAAACTTCTTGCACAGGACATTCTGGCCCATTTGTATGTGCAATGAACTGAAAAATTGGACTCTCCACACCACCCCCTACTGGTAGCTGTGCATCAGTGCCTTCGCTAGCAGCACTTTGCTGCCAATAGTCATCAATGTCACGTCAGGAGTCTTGCTGCGTTCTGGCTGTGTCAGTGCAGTTCAGCACTGCTGCACTAATGTGGCCGAACAGACGGAAGGGAAAGCTTAGGTGAGTGCGAGAGGAACAGAATGATGGTAGCCATGCAGAAGCACAATGAAATCACAAAAACCGTTGTGTACACTCTGTGTAGTTTTTGTGTGCTGCTTTGTAAGAGCTTTGCTGAGTGCTGGAAATGTTCCAGTTTGCAGCATAAGTAGGCATGCAGCATTCCACAAGATACGAGTTCATATATGACTGAAAGTTGACTACTTGTGCCTCATTAGTTCTTTGCAATCAAAAGATTTCTTAACGGAGATCTGTGAAATGTTTTAGTGTTAGGGCGAGGTTTGCTAAGAAGGCGCCCATTTGCTTATTTATACTTACGTGGGACATTGGTTGGGTTCGGGGACGAAAAAGGGTACTAGTGGTTTGCTTGGGGCTTTTATAGACCCCAGGACATGTTGGGACATGCCCAGTAGGGACCTTGTGGCAGATTTCAATACATAGTGATTGGTATATTTTTTTTAGGAAACAGTAAAGATATAGTAAAAAAAGCAACATGTCCAGCACTGATATGTACACCATATACAGTAGTGACCATTGTTCCAAAATACTTGGAATACTATGTGTTTAGAAGGGCATACAGATAGTCCCCATTTGATGATGGTATAACGTTTTTTGACTTTACAATGGGAATGTGATAATATGCAAAAATCCAGATCCATCAGAAACTTTACTCTGAATTTTAAAGAGGAAATCAGGAATGCCCGAGATAACAGCTGTCAATGGATTATTCAGTCAATTGCATGAGATATCCAAAACGTTATTGTAAAATACATTGTTTATGAATTTTCATGTGTTTTAAGCATGTTTAAGGTAGGCTATACAGGGGTGCATACAGTATATGTTTAAATCATCAGTTTACAATATGTCCACCTTATGATAGCTATGTCTGAACATATTCCCAGTATAAAACAGCCCTACCTATACTGGAGCAGTAAACCATATTCAGAAAAGTCACTGACCAACTGTTGTGACTTGTTTTTTTTCCCCTGTGGAATAAAACGAGCAAATAACTAATTGTATAAAAAAATGATACTTTTGCTTTGTTTATTTATTGTTAATGTTACTCTCTGTTAGTGCTATGAACTATATCTTAATCTTTTATGACAAACTTATGCTATAGATTAGTTGCTGATAACGTAAGGATGTTATAAATGTACAAAGTAATAGTTTAGCAATAGTAAAGTAATCATTTTAGACATAAGAAAGGCTGGGGAAATGTGAATATCCACTGGACTTTTTTATACCCCGCTGTTAGATGTATGTCTATGACCATGCACTGTATGCTGAATATTTTATCGGGTCTTGGTTTGTGCAGTACAGCAGCCAGCTTAAGCTTCAAAGTCTTGTCAAACCATCATGTATTTGCCTCCAGATTTTTGTAGTCCCACTGGAACGGGTTTTGTCATGTCCAATGTTATCTGTACTGACACTCCTGTTACATTTCTCAGTTACTGATGCTGTTGAAATGACACTGAGTTCTGCATTCTGGGACTGTGGCTGTAGTGTGCACTATGTCATAACTAGTAACCATTCAAGTTAATTTAATGGAAAGGTCTTCTGCTGCAATGCCTGAGTTTAGTACCTGCCTTAGAGTGTCATTAAATTATACAGTCATTTATTTACATTTACGGCATTTTAGCAGATGTCCTTATCCAGAGCGACTTACAATTTAAGCAATGGTGGGTTAGGGGCCTTGCTTAAGGACCCAACTGTGGCAGCTTGGCAGAGGTGGGATTCGAACCCAGGACCTTCAGATCCAGAGTCC
>JAUZSU010176853.1:0-12794 GCA_034780255.1 Parotocinclus maculicauda | reverse complement strand
GATATAACCTTGTGTGTGTCGCTTACATGGCCACTGATGCCGATAGCGACGTTAAAGAAGCCAAATAAACAAACAAATCCTGCTGGAAGTAGCCACACCGAGGTCATGAAGGGATGGACAAAGTTCAGCTAGGCTGTAGTGGTTTTAAGAAGGTGTCCTCCACACCATTACACCACCAGCAGCCTGAACTGTTGCTACAAGGCATGGTGGGTCCATACTTTCCTGCCATATCCCGACACTGTTTTCAGAATGCTGCACCAAAAATTCAGAATCATCTGGTGTCCAGTTGTAGGGAGCCCACGTGAATTGAGTAGCGTGTTCTTAGGTGACATTTACATACATTTACGTTTTTTAGCAGACACCCTTATCCAGAGCAACTTACAACTTATACAGTTTTAAAATTCAAGCAATCGTGGGTTAAGGGTCCTGCTTAAGGACCCAACTGTAACAGCTTTTGGCAGAGATGGGATTTGAACCCTGAACCATCAGGTCTAGGCCCTTGAACACTAGGCTACCGCAGTCCCCAGAAACTGACAGGAGTGGTGAGGTCTTCTGCTGTAGGCTATCTGCTTTGATGTTTTATGTATTACGTATTGAGATGCTTTCCTGCATTTTTATTTTGCCTTATTTTGCACTATTCTCTGTAAACCCTAGAGATGACTGTGCAGATCAGCAGTTTCTAAAAAACTCAGACCAGCCAGTCTAGCAACAACAACCACAATCCATGAAAGTCATTTTATTTCCTCATTCTGATACTCATTTTATACTTGAGCAGGTCCTCTTCACCTCGTCTCCATGCTTAAATGCAGCGAGTTGCTGCCATGTGAGTGGCTGATTAGATATTTGCATTAACAAGCAGTTGAACAGGTGTCCTATTGTTTCACTTATAGTTTCAATGTGTTTATTTGGCTTATTTCATGTCGCTATCTGCATCAGTGCAGAATGCAGACCAACAGACTCCATACAGAAAGGACTCAGGTCGCTCCACTCTGGGATTCAACCCAATGCCTTCTTGCTGTGCTAATGTTTGTGAGAATTATATTTACATTATTGTAACACAAAAACAGAGTTTGTGCCTATGCGAATGAAATCCATGGGTTAAATGGCGGATATGTGAATAGCTTCGAATGGGACTGATCTTGTTATTGTTTGCTAACGCCATTGTTACTGCTAGTAACTCCTAAATATTTTGTTTTTAAGTCCTTGAACAATAGTCCTTTAACATAGGGCTCCTTTTCCCCCTGCTTGTCCTTGTTCGGGTCACAACAGGCTCAAGAGTCTGTCCTAAAATTAAGAGTTTGGCTGTGTGCACATTGAAAGGGAAGCTATTCCATCACAGGGCTGACTTGGGGTCTTTGTTGCAGCACCAGACTGGCTGACAGTGTTTGTGACACCCGACCTGGCCAGAAGGAACCACCCAGACTGATACCTAGGAATTTCAGCTGCGTCAGTGGAGCAGTTCTGGTGCCTAATGCCAAAATTCACAGGGCACACGTAGGGGTACTCTCTGTGAAAGGGCGCCAGTCCATCATGTCCAGTCCTTAATGTTTTGCTTAAGAATTGCTGTTTCCAGCAGCAGGCTCCAACCTAGAGCTTCTGTTTACATAATGGAAATAAACATGTAACTTGTAAGTCAAATAAGATCTAATAACATCACGCAAGTATCACATAAACAGAAATAGACTTATAGATGGCAAAGGTTAAAAAGAGTTTTATACAGTGTAAACATTTTTTACCCACTGGATTACTGTAATTAAAACATAAGATTAATTTCACACCCATCAACTCAGCACAGCTGCTCATGCTATTACTATGCAAATGGGTCAAGGCTATCAGCTATTTTTTTATTTTTCTGTTTACTTCTGATGAGAAGACTTTTTAATGATTACCTCAAACGCTTTTAATTACTAGGGTGTTTCCTCGAGCGTTATTGATGTAGAACTATAAATACATATTATTTAGAACATTTGTGTTAATTTTTTATCAACTTTCTCAACATATGTTACACTTATTTTTACATTAACATTTGTCATTTAGCAGGCACCCTTATCCAGAGTCTTTACAATACAAGTTATTGTGGGTTAAGGACCTTGCTTCAGGATCCAACTGTAGCAGATATGGGACTTGAACCATGGACCTTCTGGTTCATAGTCCAGTACCTTAACCACTAGGCTACCACAGTCCCCTGTTCTTCCAGTGTTCATGGAATATTGCCTGAATTGTATGTCACATGTCCAGCAGTTACCTGACACCCTTATCCAGAGTGACTGACAACTTATGCAATGTCCAAGCAACAGTTGCAGATTGACTGTGCTGGGGCTCAGCTGAGCCTTTGACCTTTTACTCTAGAGTCCAGCATCTTAATCTTTACACCATTATTGTCCAGTATCAAAATAACTGTATGAGGATGGATGATTACATGATTTTTATGTAACTAGTTTTAATTCTGTTGTGATTAAGATATTCAAGTGTAGTTTTCAAATCGCTCTGATTGAAATAAAAAAAGTACGTTCTTTATGATTTGTTTCCCCTACATTTTAACCTCGCTTGTCTTGGTACAAGTTGCAGAGGTCTACTGCGTATCTCATGTACAGGGCACAGGTGTAAAAGAGTCCCAAATGGGATGCCAGTCTATTGCATGGCTGCCATTGGTCATTGTTCTGACCTTGCCTTTAATGGGAACCTGTACTAGGATTTAAAGGGCGTGAAACAAGCATGTATACTGTTGCCACCCCAGAGTAGTGACTTGTTGACTGAAATATAAAAATAAATAGATAAATAAACCATAATCTCTCGATTATTCCATATTTGATGAGCAGTGTTGGGTAGTTACTAACAAATCATTATTTTACGATGTTCTAGGGAGAACTTAGTAAAGTTTACTTTCATGTAAACCTGTAACTCATTACTTTAAATGTTCTCTAAAAACCCATATAAATGGCCATAGCCAATAGTTCTTTAAATGCTTTACTTTTTTTAAGTAAAAAAAGAACATGTTTGAACTATTGTTTGTAAGAAGTTTTTCGGGTTTACATGGGGCAGTCGCACAAATTGGGCCAGCAGATGTCACTAAGGTGCTTGATTTTTGAGTTTTCTTTTTCAATGTTGGTTCAAAAGCTTGCGTTTCCTCATCACTAGGTGAATCACAAATGGGCACTAAACAGCGAAAATATTGAGGAAGTTTAATGTAATTACTTTGGGTTTTTTTTTTTTTTTTGTTGAGTACATGTACAGTATAGCTTTTTTAAATCAGTAACTGTAGTTTTGAATTTGTGTATTACTCTGTGCCGTGCACCTTCAGCACTGTCTGCAAGGCACAGAGCAACACATCTTTTTAACTCTCTACAGTTACTATATTATATCATATATAGTAACTAAGGATTAGAATGTTTACCTCTGTCAGGTAACACATTAAGAAACAAAATGTTGTTTGGGATTAATTAAACCCAGCAAACCGTCATATGTTCTCTTCAACTGCTCTGTAAAGTTGTGACACATACATTTATTGTACTTACATTTACAGTACTTACATACTTACATTTATAGTTGTATCAAAATTCCACTCATTGGTTATCTTATGAAGCTTCAGTATATTTGCACGTTTCGAATTTCGGAGAAATTGCTTTGAAAGAACATTCTAGGAAAGCAAGAAAGGAGGCCAGATAAAGGCCAGATGATTCAGATAAAATAGCTTTTAGATGTAAATCAGCAGCTGATGGTTCAGCTTGTGGAAAGATATTGCAGTATAAAACAACATGCATTTTGGAGCTCATGATCGAGCTGAAAAAGCACCAGGTTTAGAAGCACAAGGTATTGGGTAATACATTCTTTTGAGTTCTCATCTTTTGTTTTAATTTTTATTTACTTTTGTCTGTGTGAAAGGACAAAGCATGTATTGTTGATTTCTGTACAGGTGAACTTTTTAAATATGGTAATATTTGTTATGTTCCTCAGTTTGTACACAATGTTTCTGACTGTGGAATGGTGGGGTCCAAACTCTTTAAAGATTGTTTTATAACCTTTTGTAATTAGATGTGAAATGTTTTGAAACTACTCAACTGCATTCCCATTCTGTCTGTTCATATGTCTGCTTAACCACAGCACATCAACATTTAGAGAAATCTAAACAAAAGGGTATCTCCCATGATATTTTTTTATTTTTCAGACCATTAAAAGCTTAAGGGTTTTTTGTATTGTGCTCTGTGCTTAGAGTGTAGCTTAATAAAGCCAGTAAATGTTTAGAGAATAATTATTTTCTCTTCTAACTTTAAACAAAAGCTGGGATTTTAAAGCAGTAGTAGCATTATTAATGGCATTATTGAACCAGGAGAATCCACAGAAAACAAATTAATCATGGATCGAAATTTTAAAAATCCATATATCATGCAATATTACAAAGCATATTGTAACATTGATATTGTTTGGGGCATTTAAAATAATTTTAGTTTATTTTTGTTGTTGATTTTGGCTTTTTGTTACTAGACATCCCGAGTGTTTTGTGAAACTTTTTATTTTATTTTATTTTTTTTTTACTTTCGAGGGAAAAAAAGGTTATTGGAAAACCATGAAGTCAAACAACAAATCTGACTCTTTGGCCCCTTTGTGTTCCCAATGGGAAAACTGCTTTAAAAAAAAATAAAAAGAAATGGCTGCTTTCTTTTGAGACACTGAGTCAAAAGATCTGCATAAGGTTACTGGGGTTAAGGTTAGGTGTAGCTTTAATTGGCTACAGTAATCATTATGTCACTGGAAAATTCCCACCAGGATAGTCAGGTGTGTGTGTACCTGTGTGTGTGTGTGTGTGTACCTGTGTCTGTGTGTGTGTGTACCTGTGTGTGTGTACGTGTGTGTACGTGTGTGTGCGCGTGTGTGTGTTTTTTTTGTGTGCGTGTGTATATGTATGTCTTTCCATGTGTGTGTTGGAGGTGGAAAAAGATCCTTGCATGTCTAGCTTTGCACCATTCCCTTCTGCCGGGTTATCTTAAAGAAACTGCTCTGCCATCGGACCTGAAGTGTGGGACCAGCCATGCGTGAGGTGGCATTAGATTAGCTAAGGGAAGTCTCACAGTGTACTTGTGTGGGCTGTGAGCAGCTTTTCTTCTTCTGATAGCTTTGTCAGGATAGCATTTAAATCAGCAGCACTGACAGAGTGCCTGGTAGTGTCCAATTAGTGTGTTTTTGTCTTGGAAACATGTTGAACTGTTACATGAGTGAACCTCTTTACAACTGGACCTTATGAGCTTGGGTTTTGTTATGGAACTGGAGAAGAGCTTGAGAAATGTCTTTTAACCTCTTAAAGGATTTGTATTAAAGAAATGCAGGTTCAAATAGAAAATTAATTTGGCCTTGTGTGAGCTCAGTTCAGTGTGACTTTCATAGACATGCAAATAAATAAATGTGCTTTCGAATGTGGTAGCTGTAATTGTTTGCTTTTTCTTTTTCAGTTGTCGAACCAGCAACAGGAAGAGTCTAATAGTGACATCCAGCACCTCTCCCACTCTACCCAGACCTCACTCACCACTACATGGACACCCTGGTAAAAACAAATAAACAAAAATCTTGTAACATTTGAAATGACTCTTATACTGTCTGACCAGCCTTACTTAAAAACACTTAATTTATAATTTAATTAAATTGTAAGCATTTGATTTGCCTTTTGCTCTATATATTAAGTTATCTATTAAGTTATTTTGTAGATCTGCTTCTTCAGGTTTTACTAATAACAATCTTACAGTGTGAGCGATAGTAGGTTATGGGCCCTGGAGGGCCCAACAGTGTCAGCTTATCAGAGGAGGGATTTAAACCCTGGACCTTCTGGACGTTGGCCATTACCTTAACCACTGCCCATCCATCCATTATCATCCGCTTAATCAACACAGGATCTCGGGCCAGTTGATGCCCACCCAGAAACGGGTACAAGGGCAGGAACAACCCTAGACGGGGCGCCAATCCATCGTAGGGCACAGACACACAGTCACACACTAAGGGCCACTTTAGAGACACCAGTTAACTTACCACGCATGTCTTTGTATTGTGGAAGGAAACCATAGTACCTATAGTAAACTCATGCGGACGCTTCCTGCTCCACCCTGGGATTGAACCCGGGACCTTTTTACTGTGAGGCATTAAGCACTACCCCCCTAAAAATAAATAAATACATAATGCATTGGTGAGATAACAGATTTTAATGGCAGTCGTTTTTAAAACATGCATCACATGATCATATAATTGAATCACTCGTAGTTAATGGACTATATTTAAAATGGTCCCTCATTCTTCATTCATCACTACATTTGATGTAACAAATTCAGAAACTTCTTATGGGCTTTGCTGATAACTGTGGGACAACATATTCCGTCACATAAACGCACCAACAATCTCAGTCTCATGGCACATGAGAGAACATCTTGTACGTTCTGCTTCCCTATAAAAACTAATACAATTTGTATTTTCCTTAAAAAATATATATTGTTGTGGTAATCACGACACCCTGGCACACACTATGAAAGAAATAATAATAAGACTTGATGAAAATATCCATCCATTATCTCCCGCTTAATCCACACGGAGTCGCGGCCCAGCCGGTGCCCACCCGGCAACTCTGGACACAAGGGCAGGAACAACCCTAGATGGGGCGCCAAAACCATCATAGGGCACACGAACACACAGTCACACACTAAGGGCCACTTTAGAGACACTAATTAATCTAACACACATGTCTTTGGACTGTGGGAGGAAATCAGAGTACATGGAGTAAACCCACACAGACACGGGGAGGACATGCAGACCCCACACAGAAAGTACCCAGACAGTTCCACCCTGGGTTTGAACGGTGCTACTCACAGAGCCACCGTGCTGCCCTTGAGAAAAATAGTGGCGTTGAATTACTCAAGAGTATTACATTGATTTAAATCTTTTAATTCAGACGTTCCATCCGGTCCTGTTGCCAAAACAGTGGGGACCTGAACCACCTTTGATGATTATATGCTTTCAACAGTTTGCAGATGGGCCTTTTCTGTTCCAGTACAAAGCAAGGTCATAAAGGCATGGCTGAGCGAGTTTGGTGTGGACGAACTTGACTTCAGAACTCTGACCCCAATCTGATCAAACGTTGGGTTGAAATGAGATGCAGATTGTGAGCCAGTCCCTCTCATCCAAAATCAGTGTCTAATCTCACAAATGCTCTTCTAGGGGAGTGGGCAAAAATTGTGACAGTCCCGCCCCAAAATCTTGTAGAAAGCCTATTCAGAAGAGTAGATGTTGTTATAGCTGCAGAGGAGGAACCAACTCCATATTAATGCTTACAGATTTAGAATGGGATAAGATAACAGCTCCTGTATAGGTGGGACTGTGGTAGCCTAGCGGTTAAGGCACTGGATCCTGGACCTGAAGATCCTGGGTTCATATCCCACCTCTGACATGCTGCCACAGTTGGGTCCTTAAGCAAGACTCTTATAACCCACCATTGCTTAAATTGTAAGATTGTATAAGTTGTAAGTCGCTCTGGATAAGGGGGTCTGCTAAATGATGTAAATGTAATGTAAATGTGTTATGTGTATAAGTATGTTTGCCCATATAGTGTGTATCTGTATAGTCAGGACAATACATTTTAATCTTTATGCTGATTACCTAACCTAAATGTACGGTCATGCTTGAATTGAAACTATGGCTGGACAAATCCAGTCATGACCATCCATATGTTATACAGCTTATAGTCACCCTTCCTTTGTCAGATTGCATTAATCAGTGCTACTCTGAAGCAGGAATTATTATTACCTGATACCAGAGCACAGCTTTTCTCATCAATCTCTTCATGTTCACGGCTTGCCATTGAGGGATTCTGACTCTCTCTCACACATACACACTCTTTTCACACATACATAAATACTCAGGCTTGTGTCACTATCAATCTGTGCGTTTTGCATTGAATTTAATAATTTGTTCATTATCAGATTTCCGTAGTTTTTTTGATTATACAAGTTGCCTTGACGGGACTGTGGTGGCCTAGTGGTTAAGGTACTGGACTATGGGCCAGTAAGTCCAGGGTTCAAATCCTACCTCTGCCAAGCTACCACGGTTGGGTTCCTGAGCAAGACCCTTAACCTACTATTGCTTGGATTGTAGGACACTAAGTAAGTCACTCTGCATAAGGGCGTCTGCTAAATGGCATAAATATTAAATGTTAATGTAAGTCTTGTATACAGTTTACTAGACAACTAGAATCTAGGAAGCACAGTAAGAAATCTGAAAGAGAGCAGAATTTTATTCCAGTAATCATATTTCTCACTGCAATTGTTCACTTTCCATTTCAATCGGATTTAAGGTGTTACAGATACAGCTAGCAGAGAGATAAGATCTTATTCACACTTCTTTTGGACTTTTCCATAGACCAAGCGTTCTTTATATAGCGGGATCTGGCAACACGGCATCCACTGAACACTTTTGGGGGAAAACTCTAAAGGGCAGTTTAGCAGTCGGTGTATGCTCAAGGAACTGTGGTGGCAATTTTGGGGTTCTCCACCATGGTGACTGGGGTTTCTGAGAGCGGGGATAAAGCGATGTTAAAACAGCCGGGTGACTAAATTTAGGACTGTGTTGTTTCTGCCTTTAAAGGGAATTTCTATAAATCTGCCAAATGAGATGATTATTGTAAGTATTTAATTATCTTAATGGTGTTTAGAATGGGAACAGAACCATCAGTGCTTTTGAAAATCTTTAGAGATTCGGGATTAGTTGTAACATTTCTTCATACCCAGTATCTAAAAAAGATTCGTATGCGTAGTCATTACGTATGCTTATTGCACTAAAAATACACAGCCTCAATATATTAACACAATCAATGTGATCGTGACATAAACACTGACACTATTATAGTAAAATATAGAAATAAGAAAAGGTCAGTGGGAGAATATATTAGGATTGAGAAGAAAAAAAAACAGGTATAGTTGGCAAACACCGTAGGCAAATCATTTATTTTGCTGCTTGTAGACAAAAGCTGTCCTTTTTTCAGAAAAAAAGACTGGTAAATGTAATCACTATACAGTAGAATTTTTATTCTTTCATTCACGGACGCAAATAAAAGCTAATCAAAGTTCTGAACATAATGTAGGATAATAAAATAAAAATGCCAAAAATGTGTGAATTTTTTCATAAACAGCCTGCACAATAATTAATTCTTCCAAAATTCTACCAATGTTGCTTTTATAAAAAATGGTTTCCATTAAAAATGTGTAGGTCTATTTCGAACCAGACTAATTGATCCTTTCTCCTATTTTTCTCATCTCTTAACCTTAGTTTGATCCATTAAAAATGAACAGATTTAGCATATTTAATCGTTTGAAATGCATGCAGTGTTCACATGACCCACATAATTCATGTCTGTAGTACACAAATATTTTACAGCAGACCACCATGTTTGTTTTTTTGTTTTTTTTTATGATTTATATAACCTGGTTTCAGAATGAAGACTTGGCTACTCTGTAGCTGTCAGTATAAGATCAGTTTAGATAGCTGTTGCTACATTTTATTGGTGAAATCATATCATGGACTTTGAAGGCACAGCTGTTAAGGTACTGGACTACTGACCTGAAGGTCCATGGTTTAAGTAGCACTGCCAAGCTACCACTGTTGGGTCCTTAACCCACAATTCCTTGCATTGTACCTTGCATCCATTGTACATCACTCTGAATAAGCAATAAGACATGCTGGCAGAGTATTTTGTTATATAGACACTTGAATATTGAATACTTGCTATGCACGAGCTTGGGGACGTTACTACAGACACACAAGGGGGAGTAGATGCACAGAGATAAGATAGATAAGGAAAAGGGAACGGGGGAGACATAAACCCTTCCTGAACACAGATATATAACGAAAAGTTCCCGGGACACTGTACTGAAATAATTGGAAGTAGGTAGGATGATTGAAAGGTATCTGAAGGATGTAGTTTTCCCAGAGCATGTAATGGTAATAGGGCTCCTACTACCTAACCCATTTCCATTAATATGTGAATTTCAACTGGCAAGGCATAACTGTATTGTTTTATTGCAAACATTTGACATTTAAACTAAATCTGAGCTCAAAATGATTTGTGGTAATGTCAGCCATAGGAAAATTGGGTTCCACTATGAATCGTAGTTCTTTCAGTGCTTATTCCCCCCACATCAGTCTTCAATTGTTTTTTCTTTCCATGGTCACATTGACTTTTTCATTGGCAATACACCACTGATATAAAGCTCTTTACGGCTATATTTGCTATATTTAGGGTTAAACCATCAAATAAATAAATTCTGTTGCCATTAAGTGCTGGCATGTCTCACACGAAATAGCAGGAATGCAAATCAACCTATTGGCAGCATGCTTTCCTTTTTCATTAAGTGTCATTGGTTTTTGCTTTCTGTATTTTATCTGATTTGTATGATTAGAGTTAGTTCTTACTATCTGAATTCCCATTTCCTAATTCCTGCTATAATAAAATGGGACATTTTAATATCTAAACCTGACATGCTGAGAAGAGTAATTACAGTTATTCAAACTAATTAATTGTGGTCTGTGGGCTTTTGCATCTACCTACACCCTCCACTTTCCTTTTTCCAGTGTTTTATTACGAGGTGATGGCTGTGTATTTTATATTATGCTGTTTGCCGCTGGATGAAATACTTCCTCATAAAAAATGATAGATCTTGGGCTTCAGCTATGAGAATATTCTGTAGTGTTTCACAGACCATGGGGCATTCAGAAGATGGGATTTGACAGGACGCCATAAATAATTAACTTCTCTCATTCAGTCATATCAGTGCAATCCTTCCAGTCATTAGTCTCAAACGTCAGGCAAAAATGTAACACTTAAATCATCTTTCCTCCCATTTTTTGAAGCTCTGATTGAAGTTGACCAGGTCATCTTGCCTAAATGCACTGAATTGCTGCCACAGGATAAGTGATTATATGAGCAAGTGTACCTAATATAGTGGCCTGTAAGGGGAACAGTAGCTGTTCTTAGGAAATGCGTAGTTCATTAATCCATTATGTTTCAGCTCCCGACCTCGTATTCGACATTTCTGCACCTAACACCAACTTCATTTGAATTTAACTATATTTCACCTTGGAAAAATAACCTCTGTAATACGATTCCAGCATGTTGCTGTAGAGCATGAATGATCACCTCTGCTTTAAAGTAGTCCCTCTGTGACTGGGTTCATTTTTAAATGAACGCTTTTCCATGAAGGGATCCGCATTTTACCTCCGAGTCCAGCTGTGCCCTGCTGTTCCTCCACAGTTCCTGACAAGAATTATGCTCTCATTAATATTTAAGATTTGGCACAGGCGGTTGGCAAATACATAATTAATGCAGGTGGAGTGACCTCCTCGCCCTACAGTCTGCGCTGAGGCGCTCGTTACTCGCATTGATACTGTTGATTAATTAGGCTTCAATCTGTACTCTTCTCAAAGAACAGATAATTACGGTTTTACACAAGCTACAGTTTGGGGATGCGGAAAGATAGAAAACGAGTGTAGGTGTTGAAGTTAATGAGGTCTGCAATTTCAAAGCCGGTTTATTTATTCGTTCGACGTCCGGGTCTACTGCAAATTACTAAAAATAAATACGCTGTTCAATACTGTAGTGCTCAACATCCGTTTCTAAAGATATCTCTTGCGTTTGTTTTAACCTTAAACTATTATTAAAGGAAGCAGCATGCTAAAACCTGGTGGCACAGTGATCAAAGCCTTGTTTTATCTCAACACCCACATACTCATTGAGACCTTTTTCTTTTCTCACAAACTCTCTTTTGAAATGGCGTAGGAGAAAGCAAAGGCACATGAAAGGCTGCTAAATCAACAAAGAAATCAGGAGATCCTAATGAAACCTGTGTAGAGGAACTTGGGGAATCCGAACTTGTCTTTATTTACTAATAAGATCTTGTTAAACCTAGCCGCACCATTTCATACCCTGTTTTCTTCTTCTGTAGCTTATTGATTGAGGGAGGGATGGTAACAAAATGCAAAGCCTTACACACTTTGATCTCGTTCATCTTTGTGACTTGCAGGGACCAGCCCTCTGGACAGCCCTCGCAACTTCTCTCCCAATGCTGCAGCTCACTTCTCCTTTGTGCCTGCCCGCAGGTGAGTGGTATTTCAGTAGCAGAGACTGAACAGACGATTTAAGAATGGGCATGGGGTAAGGGGAAGTACTAGGGATTCAACACAGAGCAAAAATAATATTGAATAAAAATGCCAAACGGGATCATGCATTTGCTTTTCATGGTTTACTTGTTTTACTGACAGAAATAAGCAAGTGGTGCATTTTTAAATTGCAGTCTTTGCACTTAATTTCAGTGATATGATGCCAATAATTCTTCTATCCTTTATTCATTTATTTTTCAAGCATTAATACAGCCGTTTTCTTATCGTCGTCTATACACAGTGTAGAATGCCAGCCTGAAACCATTTAAACTTGTTAAAATAAGTGCTGTTATCTGAAATTAATGAAAGGACAGAATAATTATACAGCTTTCATTTTCATTTAGGTTTTCTTATTCAAAGGCTCCAATATTAATACAGTCGATTCCGGTTATTCGGACCACTCAGGGCGCTGTCATTTTGGTCCTAATAACCAGCTGGTCCGATTAAATGAACATGCCCTATCTTACAAGACGGGACGTGCTTTGTAACATATTAAATGTTTATTAAACTTTTATTGTGCGATTTACACGTATAGCAAATGTACAAACAAGAACTACTGTTGCTTACGAACTTTGTTCATTGAAAAATAAATTTGCAAACAAGTTTTTCGAAAC
>JAUZSU010176842.1:0-12794 GCA_034780255.1 Parotocinclus maculicauda | reverse complement strand
TGCTTCTGGTTAGGTCCCAGCCTCTAAAAGTTTGTTTTTCTGATTGGAATACTAACGTTCATTGCGGACTGCACACATTGCATCTTAGAAAGCAAAACCTCTGGGTCAGACTGCAGATTATGCTTATTAAATATTACTGGCAGGGTTATGAGAAGAATCCTTGTCATCTACTCTAAATACCTTACAGTGGACCGTGGGTATATTGGGCACTGTGTATGTAAGTGAGCAAATGCAGCCAAGTAAGCACAGAAAGCTTAATTACCTTGACAGAAGCCTTACATTTAGTCAATATGCAATCAATTGCTAACATGTCATTCTTTGAGCAATTAGTCGTCTGTCCACTGGATCTGTTCTCAGTTTACTAGTAATTGTCTTGGTATTAAGTGACAGATCAATGTAGCGTAAGCAATTCAATTAACTTACATCATGCCTTTAGAATATGGAAGGAAACCGGAGCACCCGGAGTAAACCCTCACGAGCATAGTAAGGACATTCAAACTCCACACAGAATGGAACCATCTGGCATTAAACCCAGGATCTTCTGGCTGTGAGGTGCTTCTCACTGTGCCACCTCTTTTAAAGACCTTGTTTTTCTTCTTAATATTCAGAAAGATTTATGGCTTCCAGTGTAATTATATTAATGATATGCTAAATAAACTTGCATGTTCTCTGCCTTTTATATTGTGATTGTTGTTATTAATTTGCAAGTAACTGTTCTCTTTATGTACATGCTTGCACAGTCACATTCTCTGAGACAGGTTGTACACTTCAACCCAGACTGGTACAAATCCAGTCAGTCATGTCAAGCTTTTATTAGTTTTTTGTTTGTTTTTTCCATGTCCATTCCTAGCCTTGCTTCTCTCTTATACTTTAATTTCCTCTGCTTAAGTGATTTGTGGAAAATAATAACAGCAGACATATCAGTCTAGTGATGTAGAACACTGGCCCATCAAGTGGCAGTTGAATTAAACGGGTGCAAAGAATGGCACTAAGTCATTTCTTGACTGTGCTGTTTGTAGGGTTTCTGCTTTGTTTTCCAATGACATTATTAGGTTGGAAGAAATGCTTGTTGGCTACTTTGGAGAAAACAAAGTAATATGTTGCTGCATTGAAAGCGCTATCAAGTGCTTCTAGCTAATATTCTGTGTCAGGTTCTAGGTAACACTTTTTGTTGCTACATTTGCATCCGTCACCAATAGATGGCATAATTTAAAATAGCAACTCATAAATCTATGGTAACGGTGATTACTATGCAGCAAAGCATAAAAAGGGAGTATTAGTGCAGTCTGTCCTGACATCAGCTTCCATAACTGTCACATCTTGTCCTAACAGTGTTATCAATTTATGCAAAGTGCTGTCTTTTTTTCACTGCAGAATACTATACAACTGTGCAATTCTGAATGTAATGTTGAAAAACGACCTCAAACATCATTTCAGTCTCAAAAAACTGAGTTTCAGTGATGATTTAGAAACTATTGTATGCTGTGTGTTGCTTTATAAGCCTGTGAATTACACTTTGAGAAGCCGTAGGGACAAAAAGGCAATTCTGAAAATGGTAGAGATGTTGTATATGTGCTAAAATTACACCTATGCAACCCATTACAAGTTAAGTTTCATAATGACACTGTCAGGTCATTAATACAGAGCTTGAGTTAAGCGAGAGAGAGGTTCATAGCAGCTGTTCATTAATATTCAGATTTTGAACTTCTTAAACTTAAGCCCCTGGCCGAGATAAAGCATTTGCCAAACTCAATATTTTTAGGCATTAATTACCAGCTTTTAAGTGATACATATATGTGGTTACTGCACTACTGTACTGATTTCTTCACTATCAGACTTGTATTTGAAATGACTAAAGCTTCAGTTGTCATTTTTTTATCCTTGGCTCTTTTCTGTATTAAAGCAACTCCTCAGCACCACATACTCTACTAGCAGTTCTCCATTTCCTTTGTGTTTCCTCTCTTCTCCTCTGGGTTATGGTACATTGTTGACACCCTGAATCCATGACAAAGTTCGGTGGGCACTCTGCTGCATGCTAGAGACATATATCACAAAGGTTACATAATTTATTTCCCTGTGGTTTGCTCCTTAAGCTTCTCATACTGCAGACTGAGATATTTAAGCCTGACCACTTCTATAAACAATGCTTCTCAGGATCGCCAATACATTTTGCTGGATAGTACTTGTGGTTTATCAGAACAGTTAAGATAGTTTCATCTTTTTCATCATCAAATTAGGGAGCTGGGCACATTTTATTCCTGTGCTGTAATCCAGTACTGGCATGCTTCAGTGTAGGTTTTACAGTGTTACTGTTTTTCTATTTATGTATGTTTATTTTATGTCTCAGTAGTTGGGACCAAGATACATAATGCTCATAAAAATGTGAGCAGTGTAGGTTCGTAAAGGATATCAAAAGACATGCAGAAATGTTAAGTGCGTAAGAGAGCCGCATTACAATAATAGGTGCTTCCACCAATAACAAACTTTTCAACATCACATTAATAAAAATATACCATCAGCCAATCACATGACAGAAACTCAATGCATTTAGGTATGTAGGCATGTCAAGACAACCTGCTGAAGTTTATACTGTTATCGGGATGGGAAAGAAAAGTGACTAAATGTGGCATGGCTGTTGGTGCTAGATTGGGTAGTCTGAGTGTTTCAGAAACTAGGATCTACTGGGATTTTCATGCATGGTCATTTGTAAGGATTCCAAATCCTTAAGGGCAATTCTTGGCTAGAATGGTTCACGCTGATAGAAAGGCAACTGTATCTCAAATAACCACGTGTTAAAACAGGTCATCTCTAAATGGACTACACGTCAAACCTTGAAGCAGGTGAGTTACAGCAGCAGACCACCAATACCAGGTGCCACTTCTTTCTAAGAACGGGCATCTGGGGCTGCAGTTCACAAAGGCTTAAATGATGATTGGGAAAATGTTCTGCGGTCTCAATTTATGCTGCAAAATTTAGATGGTTAAGAGATTAAGAGAACATGAAAACATGGATCCATCCTGCCTTGTATAAATGGTTTATGCTGGTAATAAATAAGTACTATTATTCTGATTCAATTGTACATGTACAACCTAAAAATCTACTCAAATAAAAGTAAACAGTAAAAGTTACTTTTTATGAGTGTATGGTTGGTCTCTTCTGTGTAGTGCAAAAGAACAAGGAGATAAAATATCTCAAGTTCACAGCTCACAAAAATGAGTTTTATTAATTAATTCATTTTTGTGAGCAGTATAGTTTTTACACCACAAGTTAAAGTGCAATATAAAATAAAACATGTCAGAAAACGACATATAACATTTTTTGTAGGTATAATGCTTCATTTTAGAGCAGACCATTCAATAAAATATTTTCCAGCAATACAACCACTGAGGGTCTATGATAAATTACAATAAAGCTGTTGCATTTCTTGCACTTGAGGGCAAAGTGATTCTTTATTTCCTTCAAGCTCAACTTCAGCAGAATTCGACAGGGTTTTGCTGTCGGCCACTGGTATCTGACTTGCCTGTCTCCATCTTTCTTGTGATTTTAGTGCCAGTTTGTTCTCTTGCCCATCATTCACTGGCGTCATCTATGGAGCTTTTTTTGCCTTGTTTGTGAACATTTTATTTTACTCAGTAAAAGTTAGTGAAGTACAATACTTAAATGCACCTAAGTAAAATTAAAGGTAATCAGTTCAAATTACAGTATCAATTACAGGACCTTTTAACTTAATTACTTACTAAGTGTTCAACCTAGTATTTGTAATAATGAAAGTCTTCTTCAGACGCAATGCACGGCATTAGGTCTGTCAATATGTCTCATTTTGTTCCAGTTTGACTGTATTTGACATATTATTAGCTCTCATTCTGTACAGGTAAAGATACAGATAAAAAATAACTATAAAGTTGCTTTTAAACAGCTTGTATTCACTCAACTGTACAAACATATTGTATGCATACTCCATGCTAGGGGTGTGTGAGCTTGACAGAAAAATGACGTTTCCATATTTTTAAGGACTTAGTTGATAATGATAATTAGACCATACTTCTGAAGCATTTAAAATTTGCTTAAACCCATCTCTCTCAACCGGCTGAAACTGGCACAGGCTATCGTGATACTGGACATGCTTGTAATGTGTCAGTGTTGTCTCTGGAGCTGGCTAATGCAGCATTTGGGATAAGAGACCCCAGTCGGATGAGCACGGTACACTGCTGAAGTCATACTGGTGCTTTAAATGTTTTGCCATGTTAGAGGTGCAGCCTCCTTTACACCAGATCAACTTTCCACTCATGTTGCATTTCGGATTCTCTCAAGTGTCGGTCAGTTGGAGCCAAACTTTTATGCACTTCCTGTAGCCCATCTTCCACTAATGCTATAGCTGAGTGTATCAAAACAAAACTGTGATGGTATATTGCACACAATGCAGGGGTCCCATCAGATAAGTGTCTCCTTCTGAGACGTAATTTTTCACTGGAATATTGGAGCTTGAGTATGTGAACTCTTAAGGTGTGCTTTTAACTATTTTTGTTCTATTTTTCTTTCTTTTTTTTTTTTTTTTTTTTGCAAAGTGAGTGACTTACTTGTTAATGTCCGCTCACACATTTTTAAAACAAATTCTGATTATTGTCAACAGTAAGTACATATCACACACTCCTACTTAATGCTAAATCGATTGCCACAATAGGAGTGGTACTGGGGGTCATGCACTAATTCGGAATGCTCTATTTAGCTCAGTAGCATGTGGTTTGTGGTGTGACCACAGACTGAGTTGATGCATATGCTGACCAATCACAGCAGTAAGCATCGACTTTGAACACATTTTTTACAGAGTAACATTTTCAAATCACCTCTCCGAAAATGAACATTCCACAATTCAAAGACCTTGGAAACCTTGTAAACATCAGACGTAGTGTTACCACTCAGTTGCATTTTTCCCTTAACCAACAATCTCATATGCAAAATTATTGTAAAACAATTGCTACCTTTGTAACCTATAAGCAATGGGAACCATCTCTTAGAAGTAAATGCACGTGGAGAACAAGCAGCTCTCCCAATATGCAAATGTCTGTGTGAGGGAAAGAGAGAAAATTAGAATGGGTAAGAGGAAATGGGGTGGTGATGTCAGTACAGAGAGGAGCTTGAGTGAAATAGAGAGAGCTAAAGAACTAAAGAAGAGTGAGTTATTGATGGGTACTGTTAAACAACCTGTGCTCCTTTTTTTTCTTGAACCTTATTAGAAACTAGCAATTCATTTCTCCTTGAAATGTGTGGACTACTAGCTTAAACAGGCTGTGCATAATTTGAGGTAAACTACAGTTTGGAGAAGAAAAAAGCACTTCATAGTTGCACAAAAGTTGCTTCTGTGCACTTGCTGTTCCCCAGGCAGTCCTAAATAAAGTTCTGCCAACATTATTGACTCTGTTAACGTTTAGTCCGTGTAATATAATCTTAACATCAGACATAAACCATACTGATGGATGGCAGATGGCTTACGCGAGTATCAGATTATTACCTGCCCGCTAACATTAAACCTTTGAGACCAGCTGCCAGTTCAGCTTAAACTGACTAGAAAATGAGTGCTACAACAAGGGCCAAACGTTTATTTTAAGCCTTCTGAAGGCTCTGTGATTTGTACGTGTTACTTCCTCTGTTAGCAAGCTTATGTTATGTGGATATAACAAGTGTACTGGAAGTACAGCTTCAATTTTAAAACAACCTTAACAAACCTGCTCTTAATAAAGCAACTCCACCTTCCTTCCTCACAGTACACAGTCGTAATCAAATACAATAGCATTTAATAATAACGATAACAGCCAAATCTAGCAGCCAGAAGAAAACATATTGCACTTTTAATAAGCGGTACCGCCCCTCCACACCCGTAAACTATGCCTGAGTTAAATCTTCAGATATCACATTAGAGTCTACAGCTCTGCTCGTGTGCTTGGATGTAACACACACGGATCCAGCTCCAAACCTTGGTGTTCTCAGATCTGAGAGTTAAACAGTGAAGAAAAGACATACAGGAGAAAGATCTTTTATTTTGTGGTGCTAATGAATAATAATGTGCATACCGGATAGCCCAGAGAACAAAGGCAGTTTTGGAGAAAATCATGCCAATGTTTTCATGGGGAAACTCGACAGACGTAACTTCACATCGCCCGTATCATACCGGAAGAACATTCACTGATATCATGCTCGGCAGAGTGGAGGGTCAGTAAAAGAGAGGAAGACCTGCAATGCAGAGGATGGGTACAATCACCACAGCTATGGCTGTTTTAGCTGACTTGCTGAAATCTGGATCCATTTCTCTGCAGCTATCGGTCAAGATTCTTTATGAATCAACGTCTACTCTGTGGCAATCAAGCGGAGTAGATCTACTGTTGTCTAGGCAGGAAAAATATACTGCTCACAAAAATTGGGGGATATTTCTAAATCAAATATCACCTAATTAAATAATATAATAGTTTTTGTGAGCAGTGTATTTATTTACATTTACATTTCCAGCATTTAGCAAACGCTCTTATCCAGAGCGACTTACAACTCATACAATCTTACAATCCAAGCAATTGTGGGTTAAGGGCCTTGCTCAAGGACCCAACTGTGGCAGCTTGGCAGAGGTGGGATTTGAACCCTGGACCTTCTGGTCCAGAGTCCAGTACCTTAACCGCTAGGCTACCACAGTCCATTTATTTATGTACTCCCTTTGTACCTTTTGACCCTTGGAGAAGATTAAGCATTCATAATTTTTTTAATGTAATTAATTCATGTAATTTTCATAATTTTTGTAATTTTATCTTTAAATACGAAAAATAGGTATTTTAAAGTTATGCATAAATATTGGGACTGGATGTCGTTATTATAGATTAAGGATTACCTCAGTCTGTATGGGTGTATTCTTTATTAAACCGATTAATACTGTTCAAGAGTTTTAGGCCATCAGTAAATTAGATATTAAATTAGATATCCTGCCCTTGCACCCGCGACCACGTGTGGATTACGCAAAAGATAATGAATGAATGACTAGATTAGATATTCAGTTGTTTTAAAAAATGCTTTGTGAAATTAATTCATGGCCTGTGTTTTTACACCAGTTATTGATGAATAATGATGCGCTTGATGCAGTGCCATCTGAGATCATGGATATTCAGTTTAGGCTTGCGCCCCTGACCTTTTACGCACTAAAAAATCCTCTAAATGTAGAAATGTATGTTCCTTGAAAACGTTCTTTGAGAAATGCTTTTAAACATTTCAGTAATTTTCATCTTTGCTTCTCAAAGACTCAAATGAAAAGCCTTTCATTAATACTGCTTTTGTAACAAATCATGGTTACAATCACCTGTTGACATGACCTCTTTAAAATCCTATAATTATTGAGTTCTTTATTTTTCATTTTATTGGTAGCTTCAAATTACTTCTGCCCCAAGCTTTTTTGAAATGTGTTGCAGGTCTGCATCACAGGAGTGCATGTGTTTATATTAAATTAAACTGAACAGACAAAATGTGAAGTATCTTGGGTTCACACTGTCTGCAATTAAATAAAAGTCAAGGTAAATGTAAGATGCTTAAAAAAATACATTCTACATGCATATTTTGATTTAGAGTTGTACATGCCTACACCACTGTTAAAAAGCAGTTTTAAGTTGTAACCCTGGTGCCCAATCCTTTGTTTACCTTTTTACATGAAAATAAAATTTTAGTTCATAAACTTTCTTCCTTGAGTCCCATCAGTCATCCTCCCTCATCAAGTGTCCTAGTTTTCTAGATTTCCATACTACCAGATTTGACAGAAAACCTAGATTTTCCCTCCTGTTCCTTTAGTTTTTGCTGCATTAAATCATTTTTTTCTGAACCAACCCTGTCAACCATTCATCTCCCTGCAACAGTTGCTCTTGACAAAGCCAGTAATTCACTCACTTGACTCAGCAGTAAAAGTACGTTGTGCTCTGATTCTCCAGCACAGAGCCAACATTAAAAAGTTTCTGTCCAACCTTGTCAGAGCAGTTATATACAAAATTTCGAATTACACCTCGTCTGAAGCCATGACGATTAATAAAAGAATAATTTTGTGATGAGGCATAACCAATATAAATAGTAATGAATGCATTTTATGTATTGTTTTTTTACAGATTGTTATTAAACATGGCATGCAATGTGACAGAGTATGTTGTGTATTTGTGACAGAATGTGTCCAGTTACGTTTCTCACAATCACTGACTGCGAGGTCCAGTGGGTAGAACTATCGCCTGTAATCACATACCTGTGTACAAGTGGGTTAACTCTAGATACTCCAAGACCTGCATGCTAGTCCCTAATGAACAGAGTATGTGGTTGAACATGTTGAAGTATTACGTTTTCTCAGCAGCAAGATACGAGTGCTTCTTTTTTCACTTTCCACACAGATTATTCTTGTACATTTCATATGCACATCATGGCATGCTGCTTGGTAGCCATATATGTTCACAGTTTGCTTTTGCATTAACTCCCCCAGGCGGCTGTTTGGATGTTTATTGGCTACCCAGTTTTACTTTCCTCTCTGTGATTTGCATTTGTTCTCCATTATCCTCCCCCATTTGGTGTGTTAGCAAACTCTGTTTGTGTATTCTTCATTCTGACCTCCCTTCTTTCTGTTCATTCTCCTCATGTGCTATGTTTTCCTGCGTTCAAACTCTCATTTTCAAGCAAAGTACATTGCATCTGCTATAAATACAGTATTTTCTAAATACATGAACTGAAACACCTGGATGTCTCACACTGATTGATATTTAAACGTCTATATTTAATGAAGCACAATAACAGAAGCACTTTCAGGTTCCTCTTATGACTTCCCTTATCATTATTTCACACAGGAAATTTTTGTGGAGCAGTTTTGTTTCTCTCCTTACACCCGGAGCACCACACTGTCAGCAGTCTTTAAAATAAAATTTAATCAGGGGCTTCTAAATCCCTCATCCAGGGTGGCCTTACTGATTTAGTGAAACAATGGGATATGACTTGCCAGGCAAAGCTGAACCAATAAACAGAAGCAGTTAAGTCTTCTTGTCAGAATTCATCATGCCAGCATGCAGGGTGTTAAGGATGACACTGTACCCACTATGACAACCTATCTGACCTTTAACTATTCCCAGTCTGCTTTGGTTTGTACTGTTCATGTAGATTAGACAAGAAACACAATTACCCGAATTTCAGAGACCTCATAGTACTCCTAATATTGTGACTAATCTCGGACTTGACCATTCTGCCACATAAAGTACATTTTGACACCTCTTGGCTTTCAGGATAAGTTCTTTCACCTTGAACAATGGACTGTCTCACTTAATAAGATGCAGTGCAGAGTTGCACAAGAGATGAATATTAAAGAGTATGCACACTTAAATCATCAAAGCCCTGTGTTTCTGCCCATTACAGAGGAAAGCAAAGAAGATTTTCTCTGGGCTTCTTCCTTTCTGTTAAAAGGCTGTAAATTTGCCTACTTTTTGGTGAAGGCTGTGAAATGGACTTGCTGCACTAAAGTCTCAACGTTTTGATTACTGTCAGTGCTTTTACTTTTTGTTCATAGTGGGGTCATATTTTATCATTATGGCTGTTAAAATAATGTAATTATAATGCAAAAATGTATTTCTAATAATAAACACATTTTAGCTGCTTTGACCCTACGCACAAGAAAATTAGGCTTTTAGATACATCACGATTCTGTATCGATTAACAAATGTCAATAATCGATAATCGAGCACACTTCCATCTAAACATGTAGACCAGCTTCTGTTCTTACACAAGAACTTAAACATTAGCACTCACTAACTGAGCTCTGTAATGCAAGCGGGTACCAGACGCAGCATACAGAGACAAAACTGGTGTTTATTGGAGTAATTAACAGGCAGAATCAGCGTCAACTAACAGTCCAGGATCATACATAAAAAGGCAATAAGTGATCGACAGATGAAATCCAATAAGGGAGAGACGAAACCAGAAGCACGGTAAGACGGTGATAATCCACAACAGTATAAAGCGCTTAGAAATGAGGTTAAAGCCACAAGACTTAGCAGAGAACTAAGGTGCAGGAGAGAACTAATAAGGAACATATGTGTGTGATTGGAAGGACGGTGATGAGGAGAGTGTGATAGGCTGGGTTTGATCGCCTGAGCAGTCCGTTTGTGTGACAAGCTCATTTGCACTGTCCCTCGTTGGTTTTATTTTATTGCGTCTGATGTTCAGTGCTGTTATTTATAAGAAGTAATTCAGCATTTTGACTCTTCTTTCTGCAGATGCTAATTAGTTCTTTTTTTACTCGGCAAAGCTGAATTTGTCTTCTACGTCATTTAATTTATTTGTTTGATCCTCAGGATTTTGATTCTCTGCTCAGAAACGTTGACCTCATTTATTTATAGAAGGGCAGATATTTATTTGATTATTTTTTTACATGGTTTTTGGAATATGCTAATTTGCTTCATTTGTTTTGTTAATAAAAAATATTTGAATTAAATTCATCCTGGCTTTGTTTCAAGTAGTCACATGGTAAAGAAAAGAAAAATAATCGGGATGCATCGGTAATCGTTGCCCTCTGAATCGTAATCGAATCGTTAGGTGCCTAGAGATTCCCACCCCTACTACGCACCACTTATAGTTATGAGCTCTGCCCATAATGGTCCCCTGTATGCTAATCCCTACAACCTACGTGTTTTATAACGTTGAAAACTTTTAGGTTGCAGGGAGCACAACTGGTGAGTAAAGTAGACAATTTTGATTGAAAACAATTCCCTTATATGATCATTACTGTGTGAAAGCAGATAATGTCATACAACCTGTTGCACACAGTGCATGGCTTTTGACATAGCAAATAGCAGGGCAGCTGAACACACACAAAAGTACCACACACAAACACATCCACCTGTAGATGAACAGCAATACCCTAGAGATGCAGACATCCTGGAGCCAGTTCTGGTCCATCACAATTGCCCCAAGGTAATAAAATGGATTACTGACCTGATTCCACAGTAAAAGACTTTTTAACAGACACTGCTGATTTTAAAATGATGTGAAATTCAAAATTTTCCACCCACAAAGAATGAAGAGGTACATTTCAACCACTTCAACTTTAAATCCGGAAAATCACATTGTATTAATTTTATTGCATAGGATAATTAGTTGGTCACCTACGAACCAGCAAGAATTCTAGCTCTGACCGACTTATTTTTATTTTTTTTAAGAAGCCCTTCTATTCTGCACTCATTACCTGTATTAATTGTACCTACTTGAACTTGTTACCTGTATAAAACATATACAAATAATTTAAATACACATTTAATCAATTACACGCCTCTCCACCATTCCCAAGAGCAACATGCTGTCTAAGGACACCAGGAAAAAAATCTAGACTGTTGGCGCAATTATTAGAAAATGGAGGAAACACAAGATGACTGTCAATCTTCCTCGGTCTAGTTAGATTAAGCAAATATGCTCACAAAAATTAGGGGTTATTTTAAAATGAGTATAAAGCGATTTTAAAAAATGAAGAATTCGATTTCACTTCAAATAAAGTAAATGAAAAGTCAAAGCAAGTTGTTTGATTAAGCAAATGAGATACATTATTGTGATATTTATGAGTGCCACACATTAACTGTTCAGTAGAGTGTATGTTCACCCAAGACTGCTAAAACAGTGATGGGACATGGCAACATGGACAGGATTAGATTGTCCAGCAATTCTTGTGTGATCTTCTTTGTATTCATGTTTAAATATCCCCTAATTTTTGAGTAGTGTATCACAACTAAAAGTATTAAATCCTGTACTTAGATATTACAGAACTAAAAAAGGGGCCTGTTGGACATAGTCATCTGTATAGTACCATTGCCATTATGTTCTATGTGACTATGTAGCTGCTGGTAAATAGCTTATTCTAAAGTCCTGGTGTGAAAACATGTATTGGAAACTGGTCTGTAATTAAACTGCATGGTAGGGTCAAGGTTAAGTTTTTTACATCAGTTTAATAAGTGCACATTTAAAGGATTGGATATTCAATGCTAGGAGACAAATATCTAATAAAAAGCAATGGATATAAAATCAAGTATTAATTTAAATGAGCATGTAAGATTTTTACTTTGATGAGATGATTTAAGTAGGATGTTTGGTAATGGTCATTTGGTAAAATTATTGTAGTCAAACAAACATCTGGAATGTTGCTGAATATTTGGGTGTTGTGATGAGTATTAAGTTCTATGCCAAATATATCTTATCATTAAAGATATTCATGCAGTCATTACTGTTGCACACAGATGGAGCTTCAGAGGCAAAATCTGCAGTGCGTCTAGTTGGCTTGGATACAGTGGTAAAAGAAATCTATGATTATTTTTATTTTTCTCTCTGTGAGGACAAATGCATAGCGTTAGCATTAGTTGTGGCATTATATACACTGGCATACAGTTTCTCCAAGCAATCTGAAATGCATTCAATCTACAATGTCCAGTCAGATTTATTTCTATAGAGCTTTTTACAATGAAGCATGCATGATGCGTTGGGCAGATTTCACCACACGTTGGAATGCTTTATGGTCGGATGAGGAGCAGTTGCCATACCACACTGAGATACAGTTAGTGAATATGCTCTCAATGGTATAGTGATAAAGTCCACCAATATCCTGGGATTTGAATGAGCTCTCTTGAGGCTCTGTAGAAGTAAAGATGCTGCTCTGCTTTTTTGACCATGATGGAGGAGTTTATGGACCAGGAGAGATTGTTGGAGATGTGGTTGCCAAGGAACTTGAATTCCCACGCGTGTTCCAACACAGATCCATTGATGCAACA
>JAUZSU010176831.1:0-12794 GCA_034780255.1 Parotocinclus maculicauda | reverse complement strand
TCAAGAGAGCGCAAGAGCGCCGGACGCGTATACTTCTAACGCACTACCGGGTAGCTGCTCTAAAGAGTGCAGAGGGCACCGAAGCGCCAGAGGGCTAGCGTGAGCGAAAAATTGCGGAAGTGGCCAAAGTGCAAAAAGGCGAGCATATAAACTCAGGGCGTGCTTGTAGCACGAAAGTAAATAACACGAAAGGCGCGAAGTGCCAAAACACGAAAATAAACTTGGGTACGCAAGGAGCACAAACGAGAATAAATCGCGAGGAGCGCCGAAGCGCCCGTGAGTTCAGAAACGAAAAAGCCAGATCGGGGCATGTCCTATGCAGAACGAACACCCGGCTGGAGTGAGGCTAGGTAGGCGCCGACGACTGAAGAGCGTTAGCTCAAAACGTGCGTGGAGCGCACGAGTACGGAACGGGGAAAACCCTTAAAGTGCCCCCAACAAACTAAATACCTCGGGGGTTACCCGCCCATGCCAGTCCTTCGGCACTAAAAGCCCCCGGAACTTTACCACTATCTCTAGGGAACGCGGAAGGGCACAAAGGCGCCGGTGGTCAGACGTGCGAACCAAACGGTGATGGAATCCCGTTGGAATAACGATGACCTGGCCGGTGAAGCAGCTGTTTGGGATTAGGACATAATTAAGATAGTGGATATAGACCGCCCCACCGATGGCTCTGTAATGGCAACCGGCGAGGACGGCCGAACGCACCGGGGGAAGGTAGGAACCCTAACAGCAGCAAGTCAGTGCTTTTATACATGGTCAAGCAACAGAATGGAGAAAAAAGTTTGAAAGCTTAAAAAATGAGACATGGTTGATGGTGCTAGATAGAAACTGCTAATCTGCTGGAATTTTCAAGCACAGTCATCTACATCGTCTAAAAAGGAGAAAATATCCAGTGAGGACAGTTCTCTGGCTTATGCTATAGATCAGAGGAGAATGGCTGGGCTGGTTAGAGAAATTCAACAGTAAACTTAAATATCCACACAATGAAACTGAGGTATGAAGAAGAGCATCTCTGAATGCACAACACAACCTTAAAGCAGATGTGCTACAGCAACAAAAGGTTGCACCAGGTTCTTTACACAAACTCACCGAAATTGAACAACAAAAGATTGTAAAATCGTTGCCTGGTCTGATGAGTCTCAATTTCTTCTGACATTTGGATAGTAGGGTCAAAACTTCAAAGCATTAATACATCTTGCCTTGTATCAACAGTTTAGGCTGTTGAACGTTTATCACTCTGGGGTTATTTTAGTAATTTTTTTTCCAACACAACCAAGCCAAATCGAGCTGATGATTCTATTGTTTTCTTTTTTTTAAGAAAGTTTATTCAGCTGAAAAGGGAGTGATGTAATATTCAGTACTACTCAAAAGCATAAACGTAAAAAAAAATACCAAGCTTTTTGAGGACTTGTATATGATAAAGTTACAAATAAACAAATTGTTGAATTAAGAATGAACAGATTATTGCAACCTAATACTCCTGTGTGTCTGCTTCCTGTAAGAATTATTTGTGAGTATGATTAATGTTAATTAGAACATTTTTATTTAGTTTATACGGCAAAAATGGCAAACATATTTCAATAAATGCATTTTTATAGCTTAGAAATACAATGTTCTGTATGTTTCAACATGCAGTAACAACGACAAATGAAAACCTTAATGAGTGTTCAAACGAGAATTTTCAAAAGAAGTCAGTGATGTCCCTTAGCACGATATTGTTTATTTAAAACCTTGTCAAAAGAGGATGTGGCTTAAACACGCTGACCTGACAGGTGACCGAGTTTTTAAAATTGGTAATTTATGGATACTCTACAGAAATAAATCCAATTGCTTGTCCATGTAAACCTTTTTGCCTAGAATGTGAACTGCATTTAAACATGTTGAATTAAACAATGTAATTACATTTACATTTATGGCAATTAGCAGACTCCCTTATCCAGAGCAACTTACAACTGACACAATCTTACACTCCAAGAAGTTGTGGGTTAAGGATCTTGCTCAATGGCCCAACTGTGGCAGCTTGGCAGACGTTGGATTTAAACCCTGGACCTTCTGGTCCAGAGTCCAGTACCTTAACCGCTAGGCTACCACAGTCCCAATTATTACCCATTAGTTGTGTGATTGCTCTTACTGACTTGAGATACATGCTTCACCAATGATATTCATGTGCTCTGTGTTCACAGCATACAGCGCAGGCTGTCTCTGCAGCTGCCCATCCTTCACCATGCCTACTTACCCTCCATAGGAGGAGTGGATGCCAGCTGCAGCCCTAACAGCAGTCCAGCCTCAAGTCCCCGCCACAGACACATGCCCCCCTCCTACAGGGTCATGGTCTCTGGCCTGTGAGTCCTACCTTGACCCTGCACTCAGAGGAACAGCTTTCCGTTTTAAATCCAACAGACTGAGCTGCATCAGCAATGAACGGAAGTGTGTGAGTGACCTGGGGAGGAGTCCTCCTCCGTACATCCAAGACCCTCCTTTCATCGACAGATGTCAGAACAAAACAGATCCTTCAGGCTGTGAGGGGGACATCCGGTCATCCTCACACATCCACAGTGCCCACTGAAATTTTCATTCCACATAGAATCACCCCTGTTGTGTCCCAACAACTAGAGAGAACCAACATAGGATGCCAGCTGTGTTGTAGCATTTTCGGCATCCATTGTGGCTTCCCTCTGTTTTTTGTCCAAATATGGACAAATATGGCTTGTCAAATGGTTAGACTTTAGTACCTCCACCCAGATGATGACTCGGGACTTAATGCTACCAGTCATAAAAATACCATTCTCCACACAAGAGCAGTATGTTGCACGTGGGATTCGGATAAAGATAGGCACTCCTCTGAAACACTGTTGATCAATCATAAAAACACCATACGGTGGTACAGAATTTTTTGGTATGACCATATCAGCACTCGTACTTGTTGTGTCAAAAAAGCATTAGCTTATTGTGCATACAACTGGCAAAGAGTGAGCCAGTTATAGTATCAACTAACTATAAAACACCTCTCACAGCTCTGTAACACAGCTCACCAGTGGTGGGGTCTACTGCATGTAGAAAGCAGGTTCCCTGCTAGAGTTGCACCCCATTTTACTAGCATAAACAAAATGTTAAATCGCAATAGTGGTTTTTAAACCATGATATCGTCATTTGGGTCAAACAGCGATATCTTCAGACAAGCTGTGTAACTTTTAAACATAGAAGTGCACAAGCTGTCACAAGATCTGTGGCAGGGCGAGTCTTCCATTTTAACTGAACGTACGGGCCTCCGTTTATTGCGATTATAGTAAAAGGAACAAACAGTCGTTGCTATGTCACTTCTCTAAGGCATAAGCAGTGGCTTGGTGAATGCAAACCTTAGCATGCATATAAAGCGATAAGGGAACATCTTAATGGCTCTAATAAGGAGTAATGTGGTGAGGGAAATGGAGGCCGTTGTGCAGAAGCATAAAACGAACAGCATGGCGATTAGTCAGAGCAGTGTGGTCTATATTCATGGAAAGACATAATACATCAAGATGGCAAAACTGAAATCAGATAGAGATTTGCAGCACAGTAATTGAGCCATTATTGAGTAAAACTTCACTTTGGCTTCGAATTTAAATCCCGCAAAACCACAGTTCGTATCTGAGCAGATCTCAATTCATTAAATCATCAAATCATCAACAAGGCTTGAAGGGAGAGCTTGGTGTACGTTGCACACCACTGGCTCACACTGAGGAGAAAGTCAAGAGCCAGAGGAACAGGAGAAATTCTGCTGCCAGCTCCAGCACTGGCAAAATAAATCACCTGACACTTAGCAACAGTGAACATACCTCATAGTTGCTATAGAAATGTAACTGTGTGTTGTGAACTTTGCACAAACGTCTCACAGATCTACGGTGCGTAGATGTCTAGTGGTTGTCATACTATTTTTTGTAAACCTATGTCAAGGCAACAAAGGAATTGTATTCAAAATGCAAAACATTGGAATAAGCTAAGTGTCATCACTCGCAGATATTTCCTTTCTTCACCGTTTGTGTCTTGGATTTATTGTTTCTGGTGAGTCTGTGATCTTGTAATTGGAGCCAGATGCGTATCATAGGCCTGTTCAGTAGAATAAACTAACCATTTAAGAATACATCATGAGTGTCTTACATAGCTGTTGCTTACATCATGTTATGTGCAGGAGTCAAAAACATTTTTGGATTTGTTTTTAAATCTAGTCATTTTTAATATAATAATATCCATTAGAGGGCCGTTTGCTAATGATTGAAGCTGTTAGTGTGCCTCACTTGTCAGTAGGAAATCTCAGTGAACTAGACCTTTTTAAACATACAAAGCTGAGCAAAAATACCACAATGTCATGGCACCTTGCCAGTTTTGACATCCTTGAGCATTTCATTTTCCTAAACTGCCCAAGACCACTGTTTAGATTTCTTTTTAAATGTTTCCTCCTCTGCCAAGGAGGCATGAATGATTTCCTGAATCAACCTGTTATGTTGAATTCAAATTGACAGATGCTTGTATAGTAATAGTTGTTTTTAAAGTTACATATTTCTTTGGGGGTGTGTATAATATATATGTGGATTATGTAAACCTACAACATACAAATGCAGTAATATTAATTTCATACACAGTACATGGAATTTACAACCTCTTGGGTTTGACTGATGAGCAAATGTTTTTATCAGACAACAATGGGAGACTAATGTGAGAAGAATATGATTCCAGCTCCAACACCATGGCCCTTTTTATATTATTTATGCACATTTATTCTATGGCATGGGTATGTAAAATCGATTTAAATCTGATTTTCTTTTATACACAGTGATTTATCCTTAGTAAAAGTACACAAAAGTACCCCATAACATTGAATCGAATTAAACAAGTATGGAAAGTGAGGGAAAGCGGTAGAGAGTATACAAATGCAAGCTCTCCTGTCACTACAAACCATGTACAAACCATTCAATCTCCCATTATCTGAATCCCTGCTATTACATATGAGTGTATTCACTCAATCCTCTACTGGAACCACTAGCTGTCACTATAGTGAATGTTAATGGAAAGATTCAATCTAAGAAATCGAATTACATGGTGAGTGAGTGTATCCAAACAAACCTTCACTTTCCATTTATTAGTGAGTGACCCAAACTTTACTTTATTCAATGGTTCATTTCACTCATTTTCTTATCATTGTAATCCTAGTCATGGTTGCAGGAAAGCTGGTGCTTAGCCGGGGAAACCATGTTTTTATTTAAGGAAATTAAAAAGAAATACAAACTGTATTTTTTCATGTGGCACCTTTGACATCTAAAACAACATACAGAGTTAGTGGTCAGATAGTAGGAGCTGATTACAAATAACATGCAATAAAAAGAGTGTATTTCAGTACAGACACACTGCTTGACACACAGGTTCGCTACAATTGTGAATGTGTGGTGTTAACCCTAACCCTAACCATTTCCAAACCACTAGAAACGATCAGGTAGAAATGGGTAGTGTTGGATGTACAGTATGTCCTGATTAAACTTTTGTTTTGTAATAATATCATTAGGAAGACTGAATCTTCTGATCCCAGCAGGACTCGTGTAATGTCATGCATAAAACATGTCAGTTGCTGAAATGCCATCAGAACTACTTTTACTGGGGCACATGCCACAGTATTGGTTAACATTGCTGTTCCCCAACAAAATCAGTAGTAAAAGGTCAGTTATCCTGGATTGCTGAGCAGAACTACAGGACACGTCTAACAAATTTACTACATGCACCACATTCCCCATAATGCCACAGAATCTTTCTAATGTTTGAGTGGTTAACACTCAGGCAGTGCCAGTTTTTTTCTTTGAAGGAGTAATGGACATCTGCAAATATTTAAAAGAAAGATGACCAAGTAATGATAGATCATAGCTATGTGTTTTGGGTAGCTACTTAACATACCAAGGACATAGTAGACTGCAAATGCATTCATTAAACTTGCATATGTATCAGCTACATTAACATAAACAAAATTAATGCAATTAATAATAATTTTAAGTGTTAATTTGTTCCTATTATTCATTATATATCATCCATGACAGAGTAACCTCCACTTTAGTGTTAAATCACTTTATCTATTTAAGGTTTAACAAGCTTATTTGTGCACAGTTGTGCATATGTGCTCCTAATACCAAACATTTTTTATTTAATTGCTGAGAGTTTGGATTGGTGAAGCATACCTCATACAAATAATTTTTATTAATGCCATTTTTCCCAGATCAAGTAGCAGAAAAATTATGGAATCATCAGAAAAAATCACATTTTCTTCAGACTAAATACTTGGTGTCATGGTTTAATGAAAAAAATATTCTAAAAGATGGTTTCACCTTTTTCAAAGGAGTGATGCATGAACAAATTTCTTTAATTTCCACCATAAATAAATGTTCCAGCATAAACCTTTTGGGTGTCATCACAGAACATTACTGTGTCTCTTTATTTTACTGTAATCGTGTTTTTTTTTCTGTTTACATGTTGGTGCTGTTTTTTTTTGTGAATCACATTTCATTCAGTCCATTTCTAACAGTTTTGTCTTAAACATTAATTTATTTATTTTTTGTGCAATTTCTATTTTCAAATTATATTTTTCACATTAATATTTTGACAATTTAATATTTTCCTTTTTTAATCTTCACATTGTTTATACTAGCACCAGATCGTTTTCCACATTTCATGTTGGATTTCCTGAAGGTGTGCTATATTCCTTTTATTATTTTAAATGACAGCTGTCTTTTTGCCCAACAGCTCACTATTTTCTGTAAGCAACTCCTTTTAAGCATGGACTAAGTCACATTTTAAACTTTGTGCATGTACACTGCTTACAAAAAATAGGAGATGTTTCATTATGAAATGTTTTATTTTGAAGTATCCCCTAATTTTTGTGTGCAAAATATTTGTTTAGAAATGTAAAGCATGCATTTTTCTGATTTCATAACCGTTTAAACTAATTGATCTGGAAAAAATATACCATTCATTAAAATAGCTTGTGCTTTACACTTTTGTGCTTCAAGTTCAGCTATTGAACAAAAGAATAATTTTATTTGTTAATTTGCTATTTAGTCAAAAAAAGAAAAAAAAGCTAAGTGAATATCCTCCAAGGGTGGTGATTCAATATTTTTGCCAGGGGTTGTAGTTCAGTGAAACTGTGGCTGTAAAAGGGCTCTAATATTCACCTGATATCACCTAACTGACCTATTTGTACTAAGTAAAACCTGGGGTTGATTTTAGTAGATTACACTTTATTAATTCTGTTACGTTTGGGACCCATTTGAATACAATTTAGCATATTGTTTTTTTCTCTACAGTATACTGACTAGAAACAATTCCAACATTTTATGAATGAAAGGGTTTTTTTTTTACATATATTATCAAGGGGTAAAATCATATGTTATGACAGGAAAAGGTTTAGAAATAATATTATTTTGTTAGTTCCATGCATGGTGTCCTATGCCTACACTGTATTATAGAATTTATGTTCCAAATTTAAACAAATGCACAATTTATAAAAGTGGCAATAATTAGCTCCAACAAACTGTTGAAAAAATAGTCTACCTGACTCATGTCTATCGCATGGAGACAATTCCAGCAGCGTGAGTGTCAACGTAATCCCAGTACATGCAAATATTGACAGTTTCGCAACGTGATTGGGAATAAAATGCGGTTTGGAAATCAAAAGAAATCTTCTATGGCAGTTACAACTTGTTTGTCAGTGTCCTTCATCACTCTGAATGATGGGAACTGTTGATTTAAGACATTGTCCTCTTCAATTCTCTTGGGAAATCAGTGAGGGTTTTTTTATGGAGGGCTATGAAATATTAGATCATCGGGTGCATTTCTGTGTGCATGTGTACTTGTGTATATTGATCGAAAACAGTTTACTCAGTGATACAGAGGTACAAGCAGTACTGGAATATGATATATGGAGTGTCTTCTTGTTACAGGCAATAAACTCTGGAACCAAGTTAATAGTGGAACTCTTGGTCACTGTCTTGTTACCCACCAAACCTTTTAACACTGGACAACAGTTATGGTGAGCAACACAGTAAGCCTGGCTGATCAAAGGGGGTTGCTAGTGTATTTACTATGACTGTGTAAAAATAAGAGCCTCCACAAAGCCCTAAAAGCACGAAAGACTATTTCTAATGTATATAATGTATACAACACATTTTTCTGTAGAAGTATTAATCTAGTGAGGGGACATTACAAAAAAAAAAAAAAAAACAACAAAAAAAAAAAAAACCCAACAAGTTACAGAATGTCAACGGTGAGTGTGTATGTCTGTTTGCCACTCTGTGAAAACGTGCCGTCTCCAAGTTTACATATCGCTATATAAAACTATTTATTCTGTGCTGGAGGACTTCTCTCCGTTTTTCATTTGACTTTACAGAACGTTGGTGCCCATCAAGATCAAAAAATATACTTTTTTGTTGTTTTCCTTTTTATATGCAGTACTTTTGCCAATGTACACTTCTGTGCTCCACAACTGTTCTAAGCAGTGTGTCTGTACGAGCACATACACAGTGGAGCTCTTGGAAGAATCAGTGGATGTGCTCATTTCATATTCTTGTACCCTTACAGTGCATGGAAATCATAACATTTTTAATAAATTATTGCAAAAAATGTTTTATTAATAAAATAATCAAAATGAATAGATGTCTGTTTTCATGACTTGCATCTTCTGGAAATTAGAACATACAGTATATTGTATTGGTCATAGACTGCACAATTGCTTATAAAAGCCAGCTGTGTAAGAACACATTATTTTATTTATACACACACGCGCCATCACTGCAGGATGGGGAATATGAATCTGTAATGACCCTCTCTGTATATTGTGGGTGGTAAATAATTGACGAAGCGAGGACCCTACAGCAAACAGAATGCAAGGAGAATGAGTGCAGAGCTTCTTGTCAGAGGCAGTCTGCCTGCTCCATCAAGCCATCAAATATTTAGCATCTCAGCGCTAAACTAGAGAAGCAATGGCTCAAACCTTATCAGCATCCCAGCAATACTGGAATTCAAGCTCACCGTGAATAACAGGAACTGTGAAATAAATGCGCCTACTTCATTGGCTGTTTCTGAGAGAAAAACAGAGCTCAGCCTCCAGCAATGTGACAGACCGACGTCCTGCATGCTTGCTTACATCTGGACCCTGTCCTGTGACCCTGACCAAGGAAGGATAAAATGTGGAAAAAATCTGCTGAAAAATCAATTTGCTGAAAAAGTTCAGCAAAGTGTCATATGGCTTAAGACAGCAGTATTTATCACGACTAGAAGTGGCTGTTCAAATCCCAAATTTGCCAGGGTGCCACTCTTGGGCCTTTATCTTTCAACTGCTCAGCCCAACTACAAGGTGCTAAAAACTGTTCTCACACATTCATAAACACGCTCGCCATTTTCTTAGCTACATCTTGCTAGTACTGGCTTGGACCACCTTTTACCTTCAAAACTGCCGCAGTTCTTCTTGGCCTAAAAGTTGCTGCCATATGCCTGTTTAGATATTTGTGTTAGCAGCAGGCATACCTAACCTATACCTAAGTGGCCTGAGTGTATACTACTATTTGAAAGTAAAAAAAATCTGCACTTACATTTAAACATGTACAAAATAGAGGACTGTTAAATATCGGACATTTACCAATGCATTTGTTAGAAAAGAAGATTTTATTTAACAGAAACCTTTGTTGTCTTTACATAAATAGTACAATGGATCTGTTTGCAATCATATCAGGTATCAAATATTCTACTTTAACTTCACGAAATGTGTAAATCTATGAAGTGCTGTTCATGGGTTTCATCATGGAACTGACCCTTGTATAAACCTCTCAGTATTCAGCATGAGTCATGAGCAATTTGGGTCATTAAGAGGACGTTGAGTGAGAGGCCATTACAGCATCAGTGTGTTGATGTTGAAGATTTTGACTGCATGGTCAGCTCCAGCACTGGCTAGCTGGAGTAAGGCATGATGGTGCTTCTCATTCATGTTTCCACTTTTATCCTGCTGATTGACTCTTGGCCTCCAATGCAGTTTCTTCACCACAAGTGTGTGACTCTGACTGTAGGCATGAGTGCAGTCAAGGAAAAGTGCTGCCTAAGGGAAACCACTGCATCCACAATCTCCAAACACTGTTGTTATTCTGATGCTGTCTCTGGCCATGTCCCTGTATCACCCTGCCTTTCTATCATACAAAATCTCTTTATCCCTGCCTTCACCTCCATTATTCTTGCTTCTGCACATCAACGCACGGATGTACATATGTACTGTAAACTTCAATCTGAAATTTTCATTCATTCATTGGTTTCCTTTTGTAAACATATATTTGAGCAAAAAAAAATACAATAACCAAAAAGCAATAGGTGCAGCATATTATAAGCAAACATGAGCAGGGGAGTAATAGAGCTATGGGAAGTAATTGAAAGGCAATTCGAAATAAGGGGGTGGGCAGAAAACACACGAGCACAAAAGGAACTGTGGTCTTATCTTTAAATGGAATCTTAAACCATGGTTAAAAAATCCAGTTCAAAAAGAAGGAAGGACACAGGTGGCAATCCGTTGCATCTCTGGCACAGAAATCCTAGTGGGACACGAACTCTGAGCAATGAAACAAAACCACTTGCTCAATGAATTCGCACACAAACACACACATGCACACGCACAGCAGGAATCATCCGAAGCGAATAGTGACATGACCAATGACTGCGTTTGACCTCACTCAACTAGTATATTAACATACAATAACGCAAGTACGAATTCAAAATATTCTTAGTTTTCTGTTAAAGCCTTTTTATGAAGAGTGCTATCACAGTAAAAATACAATTTTTAAACATTTTAATGACGACAATCGATATGCATAAATCTACGTTTCTTTTTAAATAGCATATGTCATTGTATAAGATCACTTTTAACTGAATAAATGTTATTTTTTGGTAAGATTTTCATTGAAAGTTAGATATAAAAATGTTCTTGTAATAATTGTTGGTTTCTACTGTTACTGTCTGTGGTGCCTACTCGTCTGCAATTTCATGCCTTACAATACTTTTCAATTTCTGAGCTTTGAAAGCATATAGACAGGGTGAGTCAAGAGACACAGGACGCGTCGCATGCTGCGTTCTGGATTCTGGATTTTTGCAAAGGCTGCAAAACACATTGTTCAGGATTCTTTGTCGGTCGTGGTCTTTACAATGTCGACAATGTCTTTACGTGGCTTGTTTCTCCTGGTTTCTCAAAATTTGGTTATGAGGGATAAAACAGTGCTGTGTGAAATTCTTTATGGGAGTTGATTGTTAATATGGTTGCTGTCTTCCAGATATCTAATTTTCCCATTTGTTTTTGAAATTCAAGCGTGTCCTGTGACTTTTTTCTCACCCTGCATATATACATATACACGCATGCACACACACACACGCGCACACAGTTTCCTCGCCACTTCACGGTTCAACTTTCGCGGCCTCAGTGAATCGCGGGTTTTCGAAAAATATTAATGGAAGAAATATATTGCTGGAATGTAACCCCCTCGATAAACAAGGGAACCGTGTGTGTGTGTGTGTGTGTGTGTGTGTATGTGTGTGTGTGTGTATGTATGTATGTGTGTGTGTGTGTGTATGTATGTGTGTGTGCTGATCTTCCTACTGTTTAATCTGTAAAATCAGTAAAGGCTTAAAGAGGAACCGTTTAATCAGAACTCCTGATAGCTTTTAGTTTTGTTTGTATTTTAGTTGTTATGTGATAATAATTCTGTAATGAAGCACATTTATAGAATAATCATCCAGATTTATTACTAAATAATAAACAAACAAATCACAGATCAATAAGTAAATAATAAATGAGCAAGTCACAGATCAATAAATAAATAAAGAAACAAATAATGAATAAAAAAGTCACAGATCAATAAATAAATAAGTAATAATAAAAAAAATCACAGGTGATTAAAGAAATATACAATAAATAAATAAACAAATCACAGATTAATAAAGAAATAAATAATGAATAAACAAGTCACAGGTCAATAAATAAATAAAGAAACAAATAATGAATAAACAAGTCACAGATCAATAAAGAAATAAATAATGAATAAACAAGTCACAGGTCAATAAATAAATAAGTAATAATAAAAAAAAAATCACAGGTGATTAAAGAAATATACAATAAATAAATAAACAAATCACAGATTAATGAATAATAAATAAACAAATCACAGATCAATAAATAATAAATAAATCACAGGTCAATAAATACATTAAATAATAAATAAATAATAAATATATAAACAAATCACAGATTAATAAATAAATAAACAATAAATAACAAATTAATAAATAAACAAAAGAAAGTTATTCCAGATCAGATATTATGACTTCCTCACACAATTCTAATCAAATTTAAAGACCTTTTATAAGATATTTTTGTTAAGAATGGAATCCTCATGACATATAATCTCAGTTACTTTAGTTTTTGTTTGTCTGTTTTTATTTTATTATTTAATGTCACTAATGGTAAAACAACAGGAAAGGAAGCGAAGCCTTTTAAGCCTTTTTTGCTCCCGAAACACGTCTTAATCATCATAAATGGATCGATAGAATGAGAAAAGTCTCAAATTACAAGGGTTCAGGGGTCGAACGGTTCCCATTATCCCATTATCCCATTATCCCATCACCCCATCATCCCATCATCCCATCACCCCATCACCCCATCACCCCATCACCCCATCACTCCATCACTCCCTCACTCCCTCACCCCAACACTCCATCACCCCATCACTCCATCACTCCCGCACTCCCGC
>JAUZSU010176820.1:0-12795 GCA_034780255.1 Parotocinclus maculicauda | reverse complement strand
CACCTGCCGTGTGTGTGTGTGTGAGTGTGTGTGTGTGTGTGTGTGTGTGTGTGTGTGTGTGTGTGTGTGTGTGTGTGTGTGTGCGCGTGCGTGCGTGCGATAGAACACATGAAATACCTAGACTAGTCAGAGTTTGTTGACTGTGATGTTTGATTGCATTGTAGAGATATACAGTCGGAACAAATTTATACACATATCGAAACAGATTTTCCAGTGATAAATTCAGGTCAATGCACATTAGTATATTTTCTGGCGGATAACAAGAATGTCCTTGTGAATACCCCCAAATACACTGCTTATAAAAATTAGGTAATACTTCAAAATAAAATATCCCATAATCTTTGCAGGCAATATAGTCTATGGAAAATGGTAACATCAGATATAAAAAAATGTGTTGCACAAGCTTTCAGTCTGCATTTGCTTCATGTGTATATGCACTTTGAGTCATCGCTTATCTGCTGACATTTTGAGTGAGGTAAATGAGCGTTATTTGATTTTGACAAGAGGTGGCGTGAACCTAATTGCTTCTCTAGCCCATTAATATTCTAAGGGATTTTTTGTAACAAATTATGTTATGTATTTAAACTTACATATAAAGTATATACAGTTTATACTGTATATAAGCTTTTTGGACAAAAAAAATCACTTTGCATGTTTAAGATGACATGTCATAAGGTTGATCAGGCTATTAATACCTGCAGGATTAATATATTTAGAAGTTAATACAGTGCAGTGAATGTCTTGTACAATGTTTGGAAAATGGATCTCAAGGTTAATTTTATTGGCCGGAAGGAGATATTGGACTAGGACATGCCAAAGGCCAAAGTGTGAAGGAAGCAGCTGTATTTTTAATGTACAGAATATTTGAAATGTACAGTCATATGGCTCTATCAGCAGTGCTAAAAATCACATTCTACAGGCAAATTCTTCAACATGTTTCACGACATAAGAAAAAAATCACTTCACTTGTAGGCAGGAATTGCTTCTAGAAGCCAACACAGGTCATTCACAACCAGCTTCTGAAAGAACACAAGGGAACTGCACATCATGAACATATGGAGGAGAGTGGCACAAAGTTGTGTAACTAGGCGAAAAGACACAAATTAGGCCATCCATTAAGTATTGCTGAATTGCACAGTTCTTTGATGTATGAGTACCTACTTTCAGAAAGTTGTCCAGGCCATGCCACATCGAATTGCAACTGTTATTCTGTACTCTTAAGGAGCAGGTATGTCTTTACAGACATTTATATGAACATAAGGAAGCATAAAGTATGCTCTACTCTTCTACTTTTTAATGCTCGGCATAAAGCATTGTACTCCCCAAAACTTTACACTGCTTTTATTAATCAAACACCAAATGTTTTCCTGTTTCAAGAATGGTAAATTCTATTTCTGTGATAAAGATACACCATTAATAGTATATTAACACTTTCTGAGTTACCTGTGTTGCCTTATAAAAAGTTTCACAGGGCACTATAGGCTATTTTTGGGTAGTTTACTTCTTGGTTAAGTAAAATTTAGATTTTTGTATGCCTCTGTGACACATTTGCTCTTACCTGGGCCTGTTGAACCTCCACTGATAGTGCCGTAGTGAAGCTGACATCTCAGCTAGTCCTATAAATGCTCAATTGGCAAGCAAGTCAAGTAAGTGTTGCAATCTGACAGAGACATTTCTGGAAAACTTGCTGTGTGGGAGGAAACATTACCCCGCAGAAAAATGGCAATTGTAAGCCCTGCCATGAAAGACATAATGTGGCTGCAGGATGTCCTGTACATATTACTGGGTTGTTAGTGTCCCTTGTATCACTACTAGGGGTGACTGATTGTCATATGCAATGGCTCCTTAGATCATCACACTAGCAGTTGGAGCAGTGGGTTACTCGACACCAAAGGCAAGATTGAAGCACTCACCACGAGGCCTACATACTCAAACCTGAACGTCCAGGTTTATTGTTAATGACACCACTGCAATAGAAAGGGATGTTGAATGGCAGGATACAGGATGGGTGCGGTGACAACAAATTTCCTTCTGCTGGGCACCTGGAAATGGTCCGGGCAGAGACGTCTGGATGGTCTGGATGATGGACAATGAAACTGTGAGAGTTGTTTGTGCTTACTCCGTGGATCAAACAATCCTCTCTTCTGATGATCTGTCTGGGATGACTGGAGCCTGTTTGCCATGTGTGCCATGACCTATTTAAACCACTGCTCTCAACACCCCATAATAGCTAGGACAGAATGGCAGGCAATTTGTCAAGACGGCCATCTTGCTTCTTTTGGATTAATAATGTATCAAAGTTAGCAGTCAACAATCTTTTACCAAGTCGCACAGCTTTTTATATGGCAGCAGGGAATTACTTTTACACAGTCTTGTGGCAAAACCCAGTGTCTAATCAAAATCCAACTGTAATCATTAACATGTCACCCTGTGACATACCTGCATGCAATCTGAAATTGCTGTCTGGGTGCATTATGATTTTATTTGGCAGTGCCAAAGGCCATAATGTGGGGTAGCAGAAGAATTTGCCAATGCATTAAGGCTTAAGGTCATATGGGTCTACCAGAAGAGGAAAAATTCCCAGACTACATGAAACTGAAATAAATGAATAAAATGTATAGCCCACAGAAAACCTGATGCATAGAAAGTTACATAAAGAAAGGGCAGCATTTCACAACTACACATTTAATGCTATACCTTAAATTGTATTTTTTCTGGATTAAAATGACTGGATAATTCAAAATGAAATATCACATAATGAAATATTCGTAATTGTTGTGAGCAGTTGGTGGCATTGGTAATTGCTTCACTTGAATGTAACACTTGGTGTAGCTTTCCACTAGCTTCTCACAATGCTTAATGGAATATTTGTCTTTCTTTTGACATGATTTTCCAATTCAGTCCACATGGAATTAAGGTCATGTGAATATCTGCAGGAACCAGCAGGGCATTTAAAGATGTTGTTGAGAATATTCATGGCAACTGCATGGCATCAGACTGCATTTAGATGACTGACAACATTCTTAGACCACACAAAGCCATGAAGTGCAAAATATTATGGAAAACTATTTTGCATGCAAAACTATTTATTCATCTCTGTTTTGTACTGCTATATAATACTCAGTTCTGTCCTTCTCTATTATAGTCAGTATATATTGTAGATGCTCTGCTCTTGTCCGCTTTGTTGTATTATGCTGTTTTCTTTTCGGTTGTGTTGAGTCATATTCCGCTTTATTGTACTGCATTCATTTAGTTAATCTGTAGGGTACTGTTTTATTCTGTAATATAGAACCCTACATAACTTCATAAAAGTTATGATAAAAGCTATGGGTGAGAGGAAGAATGACAGATGAATTCACAAACAGGCAGGCAAAGAAGCTGAGGTTTTTGAAGTCAAATAGCTTTGGAAAGTGAGAGATTAAAACAGAGGATAAAAGGAGAAAAGCAATACGTGAAATGATTCACAAGAGGGTGGCTTCTTAGAAACCAGACTGCTGTTTTTGGTCGTGTTGCCTGTAGCAAAATGTGTTTTGTGCATTTGTGTGAGTGCGTGGGGTGACTCTGCATATCATTGTTTTTATTTGTACCTTGTGAGGACCTTTTTTAAATATATTTTTTATAAGGTTGGGGTTAGTTGTAACTGTAGCACTGATTAGCTAATTATACAATTATTCACTATTCTAGCTATAATTATAAGCCAGTACGAAATATTATGTTATAGAAAGAACACACAATAACAGAAGAAACTTTTGTGTGTTTGTGCATGCACATATTTAGCTTTGCGCTTATTATTTTTTTATGTGAATTGCCATCTCACTTTCTTATACTCACACACACAATCAAGGATGCACACACACACACACACACACACACACACAATATAAACCATACACTCTATTCTTATTTTCAAAAGATCCCTAGAAATATTAGTTTTTATATATCCATGACTCACATTTGACACTTGATTGCTCTTGCTCTCTCTCTCGCTCTCTCTCTCTCATGCTAACACGCTATTCCTCCAAACCTCTCTCTCTCTTTCCCCATGTTATATTACGTGCTGCTTCAAGCCTCTACCCCTTTACTCAGGATTTCTCTGTCTGTGGTCCCATTACTCATCCTCTCCTAAAAAAATATTTCCTAAAATGTATCATGATGTTAGATGATAGATGAGTTGCCCTTGAAAGATTGTTATTGCCTGTATCTAACCAAGACTGTTCTACATTGCCAAGAACCAAAGTAAGTATAGCCAGCATGTTTGTATGTGAATATTTGTGAACAGACCTTCAGGTGCTTTTAAATACAGATAATGTGTCTTTGTTTGTGTGTCTAAGCATTGAAAAACAATTTACAATAACAAACTGTGTGGACATTATTAATATAGTTTGTTTACGGTTTTACATTAATATTAATTTGTTTCTTATAGATTGTTTAGACTACAACGCATAAAATGCTATACCATGAATACGTTTGCTTATGTATTTGAACAGCTTGTAAATGTAGCGTTAACATGTGTAATCTGCAACTACACAAGGTCTGATTGCTTGTCAATCAGATATTGTATACATAATCTCAGTGTCTGGCGGGGTGCTGTACTTAATATATCATGACTTAATATATTTACAACATACAAGTTGTAAATATACAGGATGATATGTGCTGCACTAAAATATTACGTATGAGTAAAGAATACTGAAATTAGTTTGATCAAGTCTAAACTGTTATAAGGGAAAGGTCCAAGAGAGCATCAAGTGAGCCTGACCTTCCTACTATTATGTCCTTTACTGATAATTACTGGCGTATTGGTGTTATCAGGAGTAAGTGCTGGGCATTTGTCTTGTGCAATCCTAAAAATATTGCTCATATTGCTCCACCTAGCCCCACTTTTATTTTTACTTTGCTTGATAATAGTAAATTAAGGGTTTACAATATTACACATATAATAAAAAGTGCATACCATTGTGGTACTGTTATGGCAGTGGTTGCAAGGTATCTGGCAGTGTAGAGACTTTTGTAGTCAACATCATTGTACAAGTTTGAAGTACAATATACATGCACTGCTGCTGTCTTTGATATTTGGGTAGTGCAGTTTGCTATAGTGTGATTATTTTTGGACAGTGACAGTTTTCATCCTATGGTCATGTGGATACACACATCAACAGACATATACAGAATATAAAATACAGTATTGCAAAAATACATTAATGCATTTCAGTAAGTATCAGTCAGCATATACTGAATCAGTGTGTTGGTTTTTATACACATCAAATATTTTAGGGCTGTACATTGTATCCATATGAAACAGTAATTTTGACATGGCAGTCCTGAAAAAAAAATATGGTTCCTTTTTAAAGAGATTATGTTTATTAAGAACTTTTCGTGTTCCAGGTAGTTTCAGTGGGTGTCTTTGCAAAGCATGGTATGGTGAGCTAGATTGTTAGTGTACAAATGAATGCAGGTTGATGTTCAATCATCAAGAACCCATGATTTTAATATGGTTTAAGTCGCACTATGAGGTGGATACTCGTAGTTATTGTAGCGTGCTTTATTGGTGTGTGTATGTGTGCGCGCATGTGTACTGTCCCTTCTAGCTGTAACTGACTCATCAGTATGTGACATTTCGTGTTCTGACTGCTATCTCCTTGTATGCTCTGTTGTATGTTCTGATGCTGTGTGCATCGAAGTGTACAATAACATAAAAAAATGTTGTCCCTTTGCTGCCTGAAACATTCCATTGCAGGGCAAATTGCACTCACTGGCTCACGTTGGGACACTTTATGACACTTGATCTAACGAATGTTGTTGCAATGAGGGAAAAAAACTTGAGAACAGTGCAGACACAGTACCAACAGTATTCACAACACATCATTCCAAGACTGCAATTAATATCTCTGGAGCTGAAAGGGGACAGTGTTTGGGAGGGGACAGACTCCGTTCTGTTCAACTATTTTACTTTATTCCTGTTCCTCTTTTGTTTCAAAGTAAATGCATGAATACATATATGAAGCGAGTTTTTATTGGACGCAAGTGGAGCGATTGTATGAATACACTCAAGTGCTCTCAGTCTCTTACACACTTACAGCTGCACACACACGGATATAAACACACAATGAGTCATGAACAGAATCACGCTTGTGTCCTTGCTGCTGGAGATCCTGGCGGCAACGTCAGCGCTCCACCAATTACAGAGCTCAGTTTGTACCACAGCCGGTCTGTTGAGAAAGCTGCTCATAGCCATACAGAAAAAACTACCCAGTGCAGTCTATGCACTGAAATTATACTATGCTTTAACCCAAAACTAAGTCCAATTTGACCTTCAGTCTGAACATAGTCAGAATAGCTTTACAGGGTCCCAAGCCTAAACTCCTAATGAGCAAGCCTAAGGTGAAGGCCTAAGGAAAAATAAATACTATAGGGAAAATAATACTATACTAGATTTGAAGTTCTATGCTTTTATTAGTTCTTCCCTGTAGCACATTTGTATTGTTGATCTTGCTCTAGATATATGGATAGATGGAGAATGGTAGTCTAATTCTCCATAAGAGTACCATTCTCCATCTCTCCATATATCTAGAGCAAGATCAACAATAGAACAGCTGTGTTCCAAATGAAGAAGAATATGTGACCACTGAGTGCTTAGAAATGCTTAGACATCAAACATACTGTCTCGCTTATTTTCTCTCCTCTTAGTGTCTGTGTTCTGAGTGCACACCTCAGTGCCACAGCCGTGAAGTGATGAAGTTAAATTGACTATTTGGGTGTAAATATGTGTGTGCCTTAATTGCAACCATGAGATTTCAGCAATCAGCAACAACATAGACAAGGAGGGCTGCAGGGAGAGGTACAAAAGGAAGAGAGAGAGGCCTATAATAGATTTCATGCGGACCTGGAGAAGGCACTCCAAAGCTATGTTTCTCATATAAGCTTAATTAGAAGGTTGGCAATGACCTTTATCTCTCTTGATTTTTTTCACACATTCTATCTTTCTGTTTCTAGGGAAAAAGAAATAAACCAGGAGTCGAGTCAGTGGACACTCCAGATTCTGCTCGAAGCAGAGGAGAGAAGAAAGCCATCAAGTAGGTGGAGGATCTTACTCATGCTCCCTGTTCATCCTTCTCTCTTTATTTCTTCCTGTGCCCTTATTTTTCTTTCTCTCTCTCTCCCACTCTCATTCCCTCTTCCTTCCCTCTCTCCCTCCCGCCCTCTGCACCCCCCTCCCTCTCCCCCTCTCCCCCTCTCCCTCTCTCCCTCTCCCTCTCTCTCTCTCTCTCTGTCCCCATCTCGCTCTTATCTCTAGAGATAAGTTTTTTATTCTGTTAAAATGGTATAATTTTCTGTGTTAGTACAGCAACAGATGACTAACAGATTCTAATTTAACTGTGGCCATGTGACTGGAACTATAAGTCCTTTACTTTTTTTACTTTGGTCTCTTCCAGCTTTTCTATTGCTGTTTGTTATTGTCCCTTTTGGTTATATAAGGGTATCACAGTTTATCTGTGGTATGGCTTGAGTGTCAAGTGATCTTAAAAATATATCGGCTTGCTCTATGCAACAGAAACCTCGCCTGCATTCATATTTATTGAGGACCGTCTTTTCCATTATGCATAATTCCGTTTCTTTGAATGATAGCATCTCTGAATACAGTCAGTAGAGCTTAAGTGCATTTGATAGCAGTGTATTGGCCACAGTAAACGGCACACTCAGTAAATGAATCTGTTCTCAATAGAGGGTTTTGCTTTTGAGTGTGTGTGCTTGGCACTGTTAAGTGCTGTCTGTAAGTGAGAGTTAAGTGGGGTGGGTGCATCGTGTTGGCGCACAGCTGTTGTTGTTAGTAGAAGATGGTAAGGCAATTGCTGTTTCCTTTTTCATGCTTCTGGAGAGGTTGTTTGATCCCTCAATCATGGCTCATGTAAAATGGAAAAAGGATAAGTTGACTCCATAAGACAGCTGTGCTCCCAGAATGATAATAGGGCATCCACATTTGTCTGTTTGCAGGTGGTGCATTTTTATACATTTTTTGGGGTTAAATCTCAGAACAGTTATTTTAATCTTATTATTTGTTTTGCTGAGAATGATGATGATGATGATGATGATGATGAGAAACCTGCTTGTTCATTTTATGCTCTCGGTCTCTGTGGATATGTTTTCTGTCTTTTTCTCCCTTGTGTATTTAGGTGTTTTGCACTGCTGCTATATACTGCCTGAACTCCTTATCTTTTGCTTATTGTCTGTTTCTTTGCCTTTGTTATTAACTCTGTTTTCTCTTCAGCACAGGATAATTTCAGTATGTTGGTGAATGCTTTGTATTCTACAGTTTACATGTGCATTTAATGTGTGCTTAAGAGTTTGCATACAAACGGTTGCACCACTTTGCTAACATCTATATCATTCTGGATTTTTGTTTCACATTGTTTTGTGTCTCTGTGGTTATTTCACCATTTAAAAACCAGCAGTAATGACATGCATTTTCTGTGTTCTATTCAAATTCATCCACAATTGCTTTATTCCAATGATTCTTGATTTTAAACCACTTTTCTAGTAGCTTTTTAAATGAAGTTGAAGACTGCACCTCCATGGGTCCACTGCCATGGAGCCACTAATCTACCTCCATACTTAGCTATGTCCCTTTTAACATGCTGTTTTTATAAGACGAGCCTTTGGGGTTTGTGAAGCCTGGGTAATAGTACAGTGCTTCCTAATACTTACAGCCAGGTGGACAGACTGGTGACAAACACCTGGACGGATGTGCTATGTCTCATGAATGTGTGTCTCTTTTTGGCCTTTAGTGATCTAGACAGAGACTTTTGGAATAACAATGACAGCAATTCAGAGCAGCAGCGGTGGAGCTCCTACCCGCCTAAGGAATTTGTACTAAACATTTCTCCCTATGCCCCATATGGAGACCCTCGCCTCACACTCAAGTGAGTCTCTGTCCAGGCTGGTAAGAGACCCCAACCCTTACCCAACTGTCCTTTCCCCACCTATCCCTGATCCTAGGCAAGGCTGTAGTGTACTAATAAGGAGGCCATATTTAATTTATTTATGTAGGGTTGCATACAGCCACCCATCATTTTATATACCATGCATTGGAACATCCAAATCAAAATGAGATAGGAGTTACATGTGACACAACAAATTTTTTCCAAAATATTATACATTTTTACTGTAATCAGTTCATTTTTGTTCATTCCAGCTGGGCAATTTAAGTGGCATGCACAAATGACATGTACACAAAATCCATTACACACAAATAAGCCAAAACATTATAACCACCTGGTTTTTTCCCATTGCATCTTTATATCTCTACCCATAGTGCATCAATTTACTTTCCCAGGTTATTAGAAGCAATCTAATGACTTTTTTGTAATGAAATAATATAACACAGTACAGAATAAAATGGTTATCAAAGTACAATTATTGATTGATTAAATACTTGTGTTACTTCTAAAAAGTGAGTCTTATTACCAAAGATTTTCCAACAAACTCAATTAACTGTTTAATAGCCGTTAAGTGCCTGTCTATTTTATTTACGCATTGCTATATGACTAGAGGTTACCAGAAGCTTTGAATCACTTGAATGATAACTTTTGTGATTAGTACCACAACATTGTGTATACATCCCAAACAGTTCGTGATTTAAAAGACCACCAAACTTATCAGACCAGTTAACCTACTTCCATTGCTCCAAGAGCCAGTTCAGACACACATGCCCAGGGGAGGCAGTTTCAGTGATGGACAGGAGACAGCATGGTTATCATTCGGACAGTCCAATATTCAGCATGGTATGATGCACTTTATGTTGTGAGACATTTCTCATGAAACGATCATTAAAATTTATGTGACTGATATTCCTGATATTGTAGCTCTAGTTGGTTCAGGATAGGCAGGACATTGTTTGTTGATATTTGGCATCAATTATCTTTGGTCACCCTATTATTTGTCACTGGTTCCTTCCTGATTTGTTCCTTCCTGCTACTCACTTTTCACTGGGAGCATCTCACAAACCTTGTCGTTTTGTACACTTGTGTGTCGAGTCACAAGTGTAAATCTGTTTTTCCCACATCCAACTTGTCTGCTGTGGAAATTGACAGATCAATGTTAGTAGAAAAACGTCAGTATTTTATTTGTGAGTGGTTACAATGTTTTGGCTCAAAAGCGTATTTAAAAAAATAAGTATAATAAATAATACCATCATAGTTTTCAAAAATGGCATTTTTTAATTCTGAATAACTGCCCAATTTGTGAGCGTGCATTTATGTTCAGTTTAAAACATTTAAAAGAAGGCTATGACACCTTTTAGAGCTGGAGTTGTGTATGCACGTTCTGTTTGCAAGGAAGTTGTAATTGTGTGCAACACACATTCAGGATGAAACAGTGCACATCATGCTGTGTTTAGATTTCAGTTCGGTGTAAATGCAGTCCGTCCAGAGAAGTCTCACTTGGGAACTGAGGATATTGTCCTTGGTGAGTACATGAGTATTTTGTATAATGCCATGGAATCGTGAAAGTAACTATTTACATGTTCCTCCGAAAAACGTGTAAATGTATCTCCCAAAAATTTTCCGCTGCATATAAATTGATTGCATTTTATCCACTTTGTAAAATTGCACGTTTTGCATCGGCACCAAATGTAAATGAAGCCAATATTATGCCTTACTGATAAAGAAAAATACTTTATGAAAACCACTTCAAATAACCATTTAGTTAATAATGCATTTATAAAGCACGCTGTGTGTCAAGACCAAATGAACGTTCTGTTGCATTCTGCATGGTGGATAGTATTATGTTAGCTTGTTCTAGCTATGCACTCTGATACTCCTGTAGTTATTGTTTTTCAACACGTAATAACTGACTAAATAAAACTAAATAAAGCATGTCATTCAGTTTCATCTCTGTTAGCCATCTTGGAGCACAGCTTTGAAATTCAGTGTGGTTCAACAAACTCATAAAGCCCAGAGGATATTACTGCATCTCCTTAATTTGCTCAGATGATGACAGAAGAGGAGCTGCATGTAAGTGCCCCTTGTTCCCTACAGCCCTGCCAGGCTTCCTTGTCTGTATACTTCAGACTTACACCCTTCTTTCCCATGGGGTGTTACCATGGAGAGGGACAACCCTTACTGATGTGCACCTCTAATGAATGAGTTTACACTGTCAGAAGTATTCCATTAGGACAGCTTGTGTTTATTTTGTCTTTCCTCCCCTTGATCCATCCCACTGAGAATTGACCATGGTGGTGATGGTCTGTCATGGCTCCTCCTTTCTTGCACTGGCTCTGCCATGGTTACCCCTGGCCTTTTTCCCTTTACCAGTTGTACCTGTGTGCTGTTTGAGATGTCACACTGTGTGGTGCATTGTATAAATACACTGTGAGCTCTACTTATTTTGCTTGCGTTTTAATTAGCAAATCGCTGTTTTTTCCTGATCCCTATGGCCATGTTTACGCTCAGGTTTTTTGTGTGTGTTTATTCGCTTTGACATAGTCAGCTTGTACCTGGTTCTTGGTCACTGAAAGCTTGTTAGTTTGGTATTTCCTACTCCCATTCTTTGCCTTCTCCCCAGCTGTATACTAGGAGTTGAACTCACACCCACTTTATTCAGCCCGATTTCACTCTGATCCTGTGGCTTTCTTTATGACTAACTAAACTATGATTTCACACATATTGTTACAGGGTGTATCTGACTTTTAGAGAATGGTGCAACAGAAGCCTTAGACAGCAGGAGCTTCCATAAATTAAAGGAAATATGCCTGGTGCGGAAGCTTCTCTCATTTTTCTCAGTGGGCCCTTCCAATACTTAGACTGTGTTCTTTTAAATGCCCAGGAGAAAGTGGAGTCAGGTGGAATAAAAAGGTGTGGGGTTGGTCTGGACTACAGTGTGAGAGCTGTGGACTCAAGCAAAATCAAGACAACTGACAACAGATTAATTTTGCCATATAGAACATCTCATGTATCACACACATAAAATAGTCAAGATATAAAACCATCAAGTGTTTCTGGTGCATTTAACCATTAATTATTATTCATAGCTGCTGTATATTGAAGAGAAGCGAAGGGAGGTTGTATGGTATCAGCTTTATGCAGTCCTTTATTTATCTTTATTTATCTTGGCAAGCATAGTCCAACAGTGTGGGAACTTGTGGATGGGGATTTTTAACCCTTTTTAATGGTAAACTATTGCTTAAACCTGGTTTTGCTCTGGTCTGCAGCTTTCACTCTGTTGGGAAGCTAATTGTATTTGCTACTATAATGTTGCTGTTGTTTGTGGGATGATGTTGCATTATTAGTGTTTCTTTCTGTGCAGTTTATGACAAGGGTGCCCAAATGGTGCCTACACGATGACCTTCATATGGTTAAATAACGAATGACCAATTACACTGACTACACAATCTTCAGCCATTTAAGGTTATTTTCCATGCATAACGAACCTTTATGCTTGCAATTGGGACAATGACTCGTAATACTAGAAAACTTGTACTGAGTGTAAAAAAGCATATCTGCAGCATCACCAGGGGGTGCTGCTGTGTAAGGTTTTATGTCATTCATAACGTCAAGTATCATCCCAGCTGAGGACACAGTTGGCCCCCAGTATTCGCGGGTTTTACTCTCAATTTTTCGGGTTTGTCATTTTTGTTTGATTTGCTCCCACTTCTTGAAAAATCGCAGATTACATGTATAAAAATGTAAAGACTTTGACGATAATCCCTAGCATTCCGCACATGCGCTCTCTCTCTCTCTCTCTCTCTCTCTCTCTCTCTCTCTCACACACACACACACACACACACACACACACACACAC
>JAUZSU010176810.1:0-12795 GCA_034780255.1 Parotocinclus maculicauda | reverse complement strand
TCTTTCTTTCTTCTTTTCTGTCCTTCTTTCTTTCTTTCTTCTTTTCTGTCTTTCTTTCTTTCTTTCTTCTTTTCTGTCCTTCTTTCTTTCTTTCTTCTTTTCTGTCTTTCTTTCTTTCTTTCTTCTTTTCTGTTCTTCTTTCTTTCTTTCTTCTTTTCTGTCTTTCTTTCTTTCTTTCTTTCTTTTTCTTTTCTGTCTTTCTTTCTTTCTTTCTTTTTTCTTCTTTCTTCTTTTCTGTCTTTCTTTTTTTTTCTTACATTCTTTCTTTTTTTTGTCTTTCTTTCTTCTTTTCTGTCTTTCTTTCTTTCTTTCTTTCTTTCTTTCTTTCTTTCTTTTTTCTGTCTTTCTTTCTTTCTTTCTTCTTTTCTGTCTTTCTTTCTTTCTTTTTTTGTCTTTCTTTCTTCTTTCTTCTTTTCTGTCTTTCTTTCTTTCTTTTTTTCTCTTTTTTCTGTCTTTCTTTCTTCTTTCTTTCTTTCTTCTTTTCTGTCTTTCTTTCTTTCTTTCTTTCTTTTTTTGTCTTTCTTTCTTCTTTCTTTCTTTCTTTTTTCTGTCTTTCTTTCTTCCTTTCTTTCTTTTTTGTCTTTTTTTTCTTTCTTTCTTCTTTTCTGTCTTTCTTTCTCTCTTTTTTTTATTTTTTTTGCCTGTCTTTCTTTCTTCTTTCTTTCTTTCTTTTTTGTCGTTCTTTCTTTCTTTCTTCTTTTCTGTCTTTCTTTCTTTCTTTCTTTTTTTTGTCTTTCTTACTTCTGTTTTTCTTTCTTCTTTCTTCTTTTCTGTCTTTCTTTCTGTCTTTCTTTCTTTCTTCTTTCTTTTTTTCTTTCTTCTTTTCTTTCTCTTCTTTTCTTTCTTTCTTTATAACCACCATGCCACCCTCGATCCTGCAGCACCAAGAATGACTTTTTTGGCTGGAGGGCAGCATGTCAAGCAATCTCAGGAGTCTAAAAGTCTGTACTGATTGGCATCAGGTCTAAATTGAGTTTACAGAGGGCGGGGTCTGAGGCAGGACCTCCCTCCTCTGTCCCCTCTCTTTGTTCTTTAATAAAACATTAAATCTTTTAAACCCCCAATAACATTAGTAATAAACTAAAAAATAAAAATGAACAAGTCAAGTTCAGGTTCAAGCTGAATCTGTTTTTAGTGCTTTAAACCCAGGAACAAATAGACTATTTAACAATCTATTAACAAGAGGTACTCTGCCCAAAAGTAGCCTCTGAGAGCCTTTTTATAGGCTAGATATAAAGCCTAGATATACGATTACTCCACTTGATAATATTATGTTTTGTACGCAAGTACACAATCTTGCTAAATCCTGCTAGAACTGGATGTAGCTAAATTAACAAACAGCTAATAGTATTAATAAAGCTATTTTATTAAATATTTCACTTTTAGTTTCACTTTCAGTTTCAGTTTTCACCCATAATCTTGGGTGGTGAGTCCAGTCGAGCCAAGCTTATATTAACAAACAGCAACTCTCTAAATGAGAGAGGAATGAATCATAATAAACCAAACGATTCACTGATTCAAACACAGACTCAATGAATCAGAGATAGGCGTATACCAGGAAAAATGATTCACTGATTCAAACAGCAGTTCTGTAAAGGAGAAAGGAGTGAATCTAGTTCATGAGCTAAATGATTCGTTGATTTAAACACTGACTCTGAATCAGAGAGATACTAATCCTGGGCCAAATGATTCAGTGATCTAAATACATCCTTTGAATTCAAATGAATCTTGCAAATGAATTGAAGGAATCACTGATTCATACACTCTGACTCAATGAATCGGAAAGACGTGAATCCCGAACTTAATGATTCACTGACTTATATACACTGACTCACTGATTCAAATAGAAATTCTCTGAAAAACAACGGCGTGAATCTTGTTAACGAATCAAATGATATACTCATTTAAACGCTGACTCACTGAATCAGAGAGACACTAATCCTGGGCCAAATGATTCAGTGATTGAAACACTTTCTTTAAATTAAAATTAATCTTGCAAATGAATCAAATGATTCACTGATTTATACACACTGACTCACTGAATCAGAGAGATGGTTATCCCATGGCAAATGACTCACTGACTCAAAGAGCATGATTATAATGAATTACGAATCTTGTTGAATCAAATGAATCACTCAGTTAAACACTGACTCACTGAATCATAGAGATGCCAAACCAGGGCCAAATGACTCACTGATTTGAGGAGCATAAATATAATGAATAACGAATCTTGTTGAATCGAATGAATCACTCATTTAAATGCTGACTCACTGAATCAGAGAAACACTAATCCTGGTGCCAAATGATTCAGTGATTGAAACACTTTCTTTGAATTAAAATTAATCTTGCAAATGAATCAAACGATTCACTGATTTATACACACTGACTCACTGAATCAGAGAGATGGTTACTCCAAGGCAAATGACTCACTGATTTAAAGAGCATGAATATAATGAATAACGAATCTTGTTGAATCGAATGAATCACTCATTTAAACACTGACTCAGTAAATCAGAGTGATGTCAAACCAGGGCCAAATGATTCACTGATTCAAAAGAGCAGTTCTCTGAAAAACAACGGCGTGAATCTTGTTAATGAATCAAAAGAATCAAACTCATTTAAACACTGACTCAGTGAATCAGAAAGACACCAATCCTGGGATAAAGGATTCATTGATTCAAACTTTGAGTCTCTGAATGTGAGCGGAGTGAGTCTTGTTAATTAATCACATGATTCACTCATTTAAACACTGACTCACTGAATTAGAGAGATGCTTATCCCAATGCAAATGATTCACTGATTCAAATAGCATGAATACAATGAATAACGAATCTTGTTCAATCAAATGATTTAGCGAATCATAAAGATGCCAAACCAGGACCAAATGACTCACTGATTCAAAGAGCATGAATATAATGAATAACGAATCTTGTTGAATCGAATGAATCACTCATTTAAACGCTGACTCACTGAATCAAAGAGACACTAATCCTGGGCCAAATGATTCAGTGATTGAAACACTTTCTTTGAATTAAAATTATTCTTGCAAATGAATCAAACAATTCACTGATTTATACACACTGACTCACTGAATCAGAGAGATGGTTATCCCATAACAAATGACTCACTGATTCAAATAGCATGAATATAATTAATTACGAATCTTGTTGAATCGAATGAATGACTCATTTAAACACTGACTCACTGAATCAGAGAGATGCCAAACCAGGGCCAAATGATTCACTGATTCAAAGAGCATAAATATAATGAATAACAAATCTTGTTGAATCAAATGAATCACTCATTTGAACGCTGACTCACTGAATCAGAGAGACACCAATCCTGGGGCCAAATGATTCAGTGATTGAAACACTTTCTTTGAATTAAAATTAATCTTGCAAATGAATTAAAGGAATCACTGATTTATAAACACTGACTCACTGAATCAGAGAGATGCTTATCCCAAGGCAAACGACTCACTGATTCAAAGAGCATGAATATAATGAATAACGAATCTTGTTCAATCATATGATTCAGCAAATCAGAAAGATGCCAAACCAGGACCAAACGACTCACTGATTTAAAAAGCATAAATATAATGAATAATGAATCTTGTTGAATCGAATGAATCACTCATTTAAACTCTGACTCACTGAATCAGAGAGATGCCAAACCAGGGCCAAATGATTCACTGATTCAACAGAGAGTTACATATGATTCATATGGTCCCTCCTATATCTGGACTTTAGTTATTCGTTATCTTAAGGTTAATTTGAGTGCATTTTTACTTATATAATTATATTTTTTAAACTCCTCTGCTAACATAATGAAGCCTATTGGTAAAATAGCCTGTAACTTTATACTAATAGGCTATAAATCTATAATAAACTCATCGTTAGGAGATATAAGATCTGGTTCCAGGTCTCTCTAGATGCAGAAGCTGAGATATTTTGGCAGAGTGAGATTGTTTTGATCTAAAATGATCTAATCATAACTAATCTCTAACATCAGACAGAAGTACAGGAGATTATCAGACCGGCTGTAACGTGACACTAATTGATTCACGCTAATGTTTTAAAGCTTGATAAATCTTGCACAAACATACCCATTTTGTGAGGATTTATTCTTAATTATAATAATAATAAAGTCACTCAGCAGAATTTCTTTACTTAAACGTGCTGAGTGAGCATGAAGAGTCAGAAGAGTCATTAAAGCGTAAAAAAAACAGATCCTGCTGTGTCATGGCTTCAGTTTGGTTCTGAAGGGGTAAAAAAAAAAAAGAAAGTAAAAGCTTACGGAGTTTAAAAAAGTTCCATTAAAATGATAATATTAGATACTGAAGCAGCTGCTCATTAATTAGGAATTATTAGTAATGAATCATAATCAACAAGTGACTCACTGATTCAATCAGCTGCTCATTAATTAGGAATTATTAGGAATGAATCATAATCAACAAATGACTCACTGATTCAATCAGCTGCTCATTAATTAAGACTGATTAGGAATGAATCATAATCAACAAATGACTCACTGATTCAATAAGCTGCTCATTAAGTAGGAATTATTAGGAATGAATCATAATCAACAAATGACTCACTGATTCAATAAGCTGCTCATTAATTAGTTATTATTAGGAATGAATCATAATCAACAAATGACTCACTGATTCCATCATCTGCTCATTAATTAAGACTTATTAGGAATGAATCATAATTATTAAATGACTCACTGATTCAATAAGCTGCTTATTAATTAGGAATTATTAAGAATGAATCATAATTAATAAATGACTCATTGATTTAATCAGCTGCTCATTAATTAGGAATTGTTAGGAATGAATCATAATCATTAAATGACTCACTGATTCAATCAGCTGCTCATTAATTAGGAATTATTAGGAATGAATCATAATTAATAAATGACTCACTGATTCAATCAGCTGCTCATTAATTAGTAATTATTAAGAACGAATCCTAATCATTAAATGACTCATTGATTCAATCGGCTGCTCATTAATTAGGAATTATTAGAAATGAATCATAATCAACAAATGACTCACTAATTCAATCAGTTGCTAATTAATTAGTTATTATTAGGAATAAATCATAATCATTAAATGACTCACTGATTCAATCAGCTGCTCATTAATTAGTAATTATAATGAATAAATCCCAAAATGACTCACTGATTCAATCACTGAGTGAGAGAGACTTGAACCATGGGCCAAATGATTCACTGATTCAAACGAACTGACTCGCTGAGTCACTCTTAATTACTCAGCTAGATGCAAATCCTGGGCCAAACGATTCACTGATTCAAACAGTAAGAATGAATCTGAATCTTAATAAGAGGAGTAATTATCGTTATAATAATCAAATCATTATTTGATCGATTAGAGAGTCACGAATCCTGGGCCAAACGATTCACTGATTCAAACTGATCCAGATTCCCTGACGGAGAGTCAGAACGTCTCGTTATATCAAAGTAAATGATGTTGATTGTTTAAATAAGTAAGAAAGTGACTAATCCCAGGCAGCTTGTCGTTGCCGGGACTTGAACCCTGAACCTTCTGGTCCATAGTACGAGACCTTATGTTCCACAGAGTCCATCCCAAGCAAGAACTGTTATTCTCATTGGAATTGTTCTTAAGAAGGCATTCGAGGGTTCCTCCACAAATCTCCTGCAGCCTGAAAATCCCACACGTGCTTCAGACGTTCCGTTTATTACCCGTTCTGAGTCTCCGCTAAAGATCCCTTCATCCTCCAAAAGAGCCGGATCTATTTTTAGTTCTGCACAAGCCCAGCACTGTGATCTTCAGCGCCTTGATGCTGGAGGAAAGTTCAGAAAAGAAGCTCGACCAAACTTCCAGAGCATCGTTTGTGTTTGTGTTTGTGTTTGTGTTTTTGCTGCCGTTGGTCGGCCTGATTTGGAACAGATGGTGGCGCTAGGTGAGGAAATCCCGAAAGCCCAGTTCCTGTTCTCAAACAAAACGTCGACATCTCACGGAGAACGAAGAACCGGAACGCGGCGGCGATTAGAAGAGACTAGAACGAATTGGATTTATCCTAAGAACCTGTGAAGCATGCTGGTGGTAGCCTCGTGGCCTGTTTTGCTGCATCTGGGCCAGAAATGTTATGCCACCAAGACCTGAAGTCTGAACAATGTTCTTAGTTCCTGCTGATAAACAGTCCCAGGTCTGATATCGGTTCTTATTCGGGGCTGATTTTGGGGGATTTGATACAGAAGAGCTCGTGACCTGATTAAAAAAGAGGACGGGTTTTTTAGCTCGGTGCCGGTGAGGGAGTTTATTGACTTTCTTGTGCGTTCAGGAACAATGAATTCTCATTTCCGAGGAGAGGTCGAGTGAAGCGTCTCCTTGTTTGCTCTCATTTTATGAATGTCGAGCAGCGGCGTGAACCAATCATCTCGAGACTCCACTTCAGGGGAGACAGAAACTGATTCTGAATCACTTTTCGAGGGGTTGATGGCGCTCATTTTAAGGGTACGAGCCTGAGCCGAACAGGGGTGATCTCTCCCCCCTCCCTCAGAACCGTCATTCGTCCGTATCTGATAGGAGCACATGGGTAAGGGATTTTTATCCAACCTTTATAAAGCTCTAAAGTACAGAGTTACAGTCACATATACCACTTATAACTTTACTGTACAAAAAACAAGCCACGCCCACAAGCCCCGCCCACTTCTCTAGGGCTCGGAGACAGGTTTACTAGAGCGAATCAAAATGTATTTCAGTTCAAAACAAAACGAAAAAACTGTTTGAGATGAGACGAGTCATCTACTTTAATAAGTACGACCTTAGTTAGGACCGGTCCAGTCAGGTCCAGGTTCGGGTCCGGGTATAGGTCCAAGTCCAGGTCCAGGTCCAGATCCGGGTCTAGGTCCGGGTCTAGGTCCGGGTCCAGGTCTAGGTCCAGGTCCGGGTCTGGGTATAGGTCCAAGTCCAGGTCCAGGTCCGGGTCCGGGTCCGGGTCCAGGTTTGGGTCCAGGTCCGAGTCCAGGTCCAGGTCCGGGTCCGGGTCCGGGTCCGGGTCCAGATCCAGGTCTGGGTCTGAGTCCAGGTCCGGGTCCGGGTCCGGGTCCAGGTCCGAATCCAGGTCTGGGTCCAGGTCCGGGTCCGGGTCCAGGTCCAGATCCAGGTCCGGGTCTGAGTCCAGGTCCAGGTCCAGGTCCAGGTCCGGGTCTAGGTCCGGGTCCAGGTCCAGGTCCAGGTCCAAATCCAGGTCTGGGTTTAGAAGCAGGTCCAGGTCTGGATCTAGGTCCAGGTCCGGGTCCAGGTCCGGGTCTGGGTCTAGGTCTGGGTCCGGGTCTGGGTCCAGGTCCAGGTCTGGGTTTAGAAGCAGGTCCAGGTCTGGATCTAGGTCCAGGTCCGGGTCCAGGTCCGGGTCTGGGTCCAGGTCCAGGTCTGGGTTTAGAAGCAGGTCCAGGTCTGGATCTAGGTCCAGGTCCGGGTCTGGGTCTAGGTCTGGGTTCGGGTCTGGGTCCAGGCCTTTAACACCAGGGTACCAAATCCTAAACTGAAACCATTACTCAATCAAAACCAGGTGAGAAAAAACAACCCTGAATGATTTGCATTGTGGGTAAATAGTGTTGTTAAATTTGAGTCGGACCGCGTGAGCTCAGCAGTTCAGCTACAGGACGTTCATCCCGAAGCCAGGCGTGATCCAACCAGAACCAGAACCAGAACATCTGGAGAGCTCCCAGCTGTTTGCACGGTTTTGTCGATTTGTTTTTATGAGGAACGCCGGCGGTTGGTGGAGGAGCCGGGGGGAGGGGGGGGGGGTTATTATAAAGATCGTTATTATCGCTCAGAAACTCGACGGAGAAACGAGAAATCCCAGAGGGAGGAGGGGCTCAGCGTTCGGCCCGTTTAGCTCCGAAAAATCTCCTAATCCTAAATCCTAATGCCTTTCTCTTTTTATAGAAAGGGTTCGACTGCTATTGTTTTAAACGTCGCTTCTGTTTTGAACAGACAGTATGGCTGAGCTGAGTTGTTAGTGTCCCTCGTATCACCACTAGGAGTAACCGAGCGGACGGGGCGTGTCACTCCTTACTCGATTTGTTCCCTGTGCTCCTGGTTTGAATCGTGACTCATTACTTGCATTACCGTTACAATAAGGTTACTCTGATCCGATCTGCCCGTCTGATTTCACATTTCCCATTTTCCGTCCTAAGAAGCGTCCCACTTTCCGTCCCCATGAGCACCTCCATCACGGCTCCTGCCAGCTCCTGTTATGAGGTTTTAAGCCGTTGTAGTCAGATGGGAATTCCACTCATCCTCCATATTTAATCACAGATGATTCTCTTTCATATCTTGTCCTCCAGAACGATACATCTGCTCCACTTTTAGGAATAATTGTGAGGAAATCACGACAGCGAGGGGGGCGTCGGCGTCGGCGTCGGCGTCATTATGGCTCCGAAAAATGAGCCGATTTGACTCTGGAGGAACTAAAAATGTACTGGTTCTGGCTGGTTTTTCCACCGAGTGGTCATGATGGTTCGGGGTAGCCATATGGGCATAGGGAGAACATACCAAACACGACCTGTACCCTCAATAGAATATGGATCCTGAGTGTTTGAGGAGCAAAGATGGGCAGTTTGGATCTCCAGCCGGTTCTGGATGAGCCCCTGGGGTGTAATGAGGCCGGGTGGTCCGGCCCCCCCCCCCCCCCCGTGGATCAGGACGGAGACGAGCCCAGGTTCTGGCCGCTCTCCGGTTTTCTGCTCGGATGGAAATAAAGAGTGACTGCACATGAATAAATTAGCCACGGTTCCCCTGGATGCTGCTTATTTGAGCTCACTGAGCCAACATGGCAGCTCGCTGCTCACTGTCCTGACAGCTTCCATTACTTCCACCGTTTGAGCTTCGGGCTCGTTTGGGTAGAAATGGACTCGGGATCGCAGGTGCTCAAAAACGTCTGATGTACTGTACAGTCTGATCCACGGGACGCTCAGGAACATGTCAGGCTCTCAAACTTGGGTTCTTAGAGAAAGCAGGGTTTGTCAGATTCATATCAGAGACTGATTCTTTAATGATTCGTTTACTTTGACTCTTATGGTTTGACTCGGTCTGACAATCCAAGCAATCGTGGGTTAAGCTTGGCAGAGGTGGGATTCGAACCCTGAGCCTTCTGGTTTATAGTGCAGTACCTTAACCACTACATCTTTGGATCTTTGGATCACTGGGTCAGATGGTTTGACTCCCTGATTCTGACTCTCAGATTCACTTACTAATTCTTGAACTCTGACTCAGGTTTATTCGGGTTTTTTTGACTCTTTGGATCACTGAGTCAGATGGTTTGACTCCCTGATTCTGACTCTCTGATTCACTTTCTGATTCTTGAACTCAGGTTTAATGATTCAGGTTCATCTGGTCCACTTTTGACTCACTGATCCTGCTGAGTCTGATTCTTTAATTATTTGTTTATTTTGACTCTTTGGATCTTTGGATCACTGAGTCATATGGTTTGACTCCCTGTTTCTGACTCTCTGATTCACTTACTAATTCCTGAACTCTGGTTTAATGATTCAGGTTCATCTAGTCCACTTATGATTACCTGATTCTTTGATTATTCTGGTTTTTTTACTCTTTGGATCACTGAGTCAGATGGTTTGACTCCCTGAGTCTGACTCTCTGATTCACTTACTGATTCTTGAACTCTGACTCAGGTTCATCTAGTCTACTTCTGACTCACTGATCCTGATGACTCTGATTCTTTAATTATTTGTATATTTTGACTCTTTGGAACTTTGGATCACTGAGTCAGATGGATTGACTCTCTGATTCACTTACTAATTCTTGAACTCTGGTTTAATGATTCAGGTTCATCTAGTCCACTTCTGATTCTCTGATTCTTTAATTATTCAGGGTTTTTTTTTACTCTTTGGATCACTGAGTCAGATAGTTTGACTCCCTGATTCTGACTCTGATTCACTTACTAATTCTTGAACTCTGATTCAGGTTCATCTAGTCTACTTCTGACTCACTGATTCTGCTGACTCTGATTCTTTAATTATTCGTTCATTTTGACTCTTTGGATCACTGAGTCAGATGGATTGACTTTCAGCTTCTGATTCGGATTCTCTGATTCACCAACTCTGATTCTGATTTGTATTTAAGGATTCACACCTTTTTATGGTTCTCACAATCGAATTCTGATTCTCTGATATGCTCTCTGATCACTAAATCAGATGTTTCGACTCGGATTCATGTTAGCTGATTCACTTATCAATTCCTAAGCTGTAGTTCTGACTCTTTGATTCAGTGGTTCAGATGCTTCGACTCTAATACTGATTCTTTGATTCGCTGACTCTAATTCTTTAATTATCCCTTTCTTTGGACTCTCCGGGATACTGAGTCAGATTTTGTGATTCATATGACGTGATTCACTACCCACTTCTTGAGTTTGATTCTGAATCACTCTAAATCTGATTCTCTGACTTCTTTCATTCTTAGTTTATTTTGATTCTTTGCATGACTGAGTCAGATGTGTTGACTCTCTGATTCGCTTCCTTGACTAAAAGATTTTGATTCTCTGATTCATATCCTTTGACTTTTTCATTTGATTCTGTAAGACCGATTCAGTGATTCAGATTCCTTTTTTATTCTGATTATCTGACTTGTCTGATCACTAAGTCAGATGATTTGACCCTGATTTGTATGATCTGACTCACTCATGTTTGAGCTCTGATTCAGTGATTCAAATGTGTCGACCAACTCTGGTTCCTCCACGATTTGTTGACTTTGACTCCCTGGATCACTGAGTCAGACGTTGTGAATCTGATTCATTTTATGTGTATTATGCAGTTAAATGACTCATTCTGATTCAGTCTCTGATATAATGAGTCAGATTGTTAGGCTCTGATTCTGATTCGCTGACTCGATTCATTGTTTATGTACATGTTCTCATTCGATGAATCACAAGCTGTCATGGTTTGATTCTGATTCTCTGATTCTTCAGTCTTTCAGGAGGTTTGATTCCGAATCAGATTCAGATTCTCTGATTCACTTATCAATTCTTGAAATGATTCAGATAGTTCAACCCTATTCCGAGAATTCAGTTCTAATTCTGATTCGACTCTGGAGCAATGAGTCAGTTGGTTCGACTCTCTGATTCACTTACTAACGAGCTCCAACTTTTAACCTGTTAATCAATGATTCAGATTTTTCGAGTTCTTTGATTCAGTGATTTGGGTATGTGATTCAGATTCTTTGACTTTTTTGTTCGTCTCTGGATCACCGAGTCAGATCTTTTAATGCCGACTCTCTGATTCAGCTCTGAATTTGAGTCTCTGGTTTCACTAATCAGATTATTTGACTCGTATTCTGATTCATTTTCTGATTTTGATTCTCTGATTCACCGACTCTGCTTCTTTGATTTACATTTTCTTTTCTAATGACTCAGATTCGTCGATCGAAAGGAGCGCTAACTTTTACTAAATGAGTTACAGACTTACTTCGTTATGACTCGATCGATATACGAGTGCCTTTTTGCGGCTAATTAAGTTGCCAGAGCTTGCAAAAATCACTAGAGCATCGTCAGGGAACGTTTGCATGATTAGGTCTGGAGAGACGTTTGGAAAAACCAGGGAGCAGTTTTTATTCTTCACTCTCTGTCTAATTTGTTTCTCGAGAGTCTGCAGTCGCCCAATAGACCCTCGTTTATCTCCATCGAGGAGCTGATGTGCTAAAAGGACGACGTTCGGAGTCGAATCTGATCGATTGATCGTCTTAGAGGTTTTGGAATTCTGCTGAGGAGGAGAAACGTTTGGCTGAAGCTCAGCTTTTACTGCCAGCTCTGCTCACATTTTAAAATAATCACAAATAAATGTGTATTCTGTCGAGCTTCTGTTCCAGAGGAAACACCTCAATGTCCTAAGAATAATAACCGATAATGATCAAACGCTTCGATTAATAAAAACGGCAATTATCATCTTAGCACCTTCTCCACATTTTAGTACCCAATTCAATTCAAATGTATTTTTACAGAGCTTTTTATAACAAAGCATCGTCTCAAAGCAGCTTTATAATCTTATGATCTTAAAACCCCAATCCCAAACTGAGCAAGCCTAGGGCGACAGTGGCAAGGAAAAACTCCCTGAAAAACCTTAAAGAACATTACAGAACCACATGGAACCATAAAGAACCTTACATAATAAAAAAAAAACTTAAATAACATTAAACAGAGCCTAAAAGATAGCACTACAGAACCATAAGGAACGTACAGAACCATATAGAACCATAAAGAACCTTACAGAACCGTAAAGAACCTTACAAAACCACATAGAACCATGAAGAGCCTTACATACCCAAGAAAAACCTCAAATAACCTTGAACAGAGCCTTAAATATAGCACTACAGAACCATAAGGAACTTACAGAACCATAAAAAACCATATAAAACCATAATGAACCATAAAGAACCAAAAAAGAACCTTACAGAACCACATAGAACCATAAAGAGCCTTACATAACCAAGAAAAACCTTGAATAACCTTAAACAGAGCCTTAAAGATAGCACTACAGAACCATAAAGAACTTACAGAACCATAAAAAACATATAAAACCATAAAGAACCTTACAGAACATTAAAGAACCTTACAGAACCACATAGAACCATAAAAACCTTAAATAACCAAGACAAACCTTAAATAACCTTAAAGATAGCAATACAGAACCATAAAGAACCATACCGAACCTTAAAAACCTTACAGAACCACATAGAACCATAAAGAGCCTTACATAACCAAGAAAAACCTTGAATAACCTTAAACAGAGCCT
>JAUZSU010176800.1:0-12795 GCA_034780255.1 Parotocinclus maculicauda | reverse complement strand
CCGGTATTATTGTTACCTTGCTACTATCTCTGCTTGTACCCTGTGGGTTTTCTATAAAATCCTTAACTGGCTCCGCGAGTGTCTGTATTCCGTACTCCATCATGACAGTGTATGTGTGCAATATTTATATTAATTCATTTATTCTCATACTTATAAATCAGTTGCCATCATTCCAGTGCTTTTATTTCATTTAAGTATTTGAAGTCAAACATTTTAGCTTAAGGAAATTAAAATGTTAAAATTTGACCTATAAAATTAGACTTATAAAATTCGACCTTCCAGGACCTAAATTAAAATCAGTGGCACACTGATGGCACAGGTGCGAAGATTGCATCACACGTCAGCTTTTTCCGTTTGATCACCTTTATGAGCCTAACGAGGATACTCCGCTCTAACAGACAATGAACAAAACGTTAAGTGGACGTCTGGGTTCACTTATAAGCGTTATATTTATGAAGGTAGTTCATGCAAGTAATCTATAGCTTTTTATAATTCATTATTTCCAGCATAGATCTGGTTCTACTTGGGTGGGGATATTTGGCTGACAACCTACAAAAGAATAAAGTTAGAATTAATTATATATTATGAGTTTTATTAAATCTATAAGCACAGAAACTCAGACTTGCATTTATTCACAGTATAAACTGACTTATGTCAATACGTATTCACGTTGTCATAATTTATTGTTATGATGGGGGCATCCTGGAGATCCAGAGAGACAATCCCCGGACTCGCTAAATCCCCAGGAACCCCACCAGATATTAAACCGGAGCCCAAAAATGCAATGATCCACAGACAGACGATCAGTTTAAGGAAAACAGAACATTTATTAATAAACGAAATAGAACAGGAACCCCAGTCCGGCCTCGAGGTGGCGATGTCCTTTGCCCGTCCAGGATCCAGGGACCAGAACCTGGTGGAGACCTTCGCAGCCGAGGAAAGCCAACCTGGCTTCTCGGCGGGTGCCGAGCTGGCGCCCAGGGTACCAGGCGTCACAGGAAGGGGTGGACCCATAAGGAGTCCGACGCTCGAAGTGAAGGCCTCGTGGCTATTGGGGATGCTGACGAGGCGCAGAGGTGAGGTCGGCCTTGGTGTCCGCCCGAAGTAGACGGGCCGGAGACGGTGCCGGAGCGCTGGGGTTCTGCAACACAAAACACAAAGTCCAGAGACGGCATGGAAGCTGTGAGTCCAGCAGCGGCACGGGGGCCGCGCATCCTGAGGCGGCGTGGAAGCCGCGAGTCCAGCAGGAAGGCCGGGGTCGTCCCAGGGAAGGCGGATCGTCGGTCACCAGCCCCAGACTACGTGGAATGGCGGTGATACCGGACGGTCCAGCCGGAGGGACGACCACCAAAACCCCAGTAGTGGAAGGCATGGGAGCCGAGGATAAAGCCAACAAACAAAGAGCAAAATAACAGAGAGTCAAAAACAAACACGAACCCAGCAACGAAACAACGAACAAACAACACGCAATGAACCGGCGCCCACGCTAGTGAGCGCCAGGCTTAAATGACGTGCAGCTGTGAGGGGAAAACGAGGAACAGGTGCACGAAACGAAAAGGGGGCGTGATGAACATAAACGCAAACCAAGCGCTCGCCGCGGAGAAAACCAAAACAAAGCGCCACGTGGGGGGAACGCGAAAGCGTAAACAAAGCAAGACGGGAACCCACGTGGCGGCTTCCGTGAAACGAAGCGGGCGCGGCACGAACCCTAACATTTATTCTTTAACATATTGGCTAAAATATAATGAACCAAAAGTACGTTTGTAACTAGTGTAATACGACTAAAATAGGAGAGGTTAGCCTGACTACTGCTGGCCAGCTAAGACCATACTTCCTGAAGAATTTAATCAATGTTAAGTCAAAGTCAAATTGATTTATATAGCACTTTTTACATTGGTGCATTGTCTCAAAAGCAGTTTTACAATATGATATAATCTTAAAAGGCCAAAACCAAATTGAGCAAAGCCTAGGGCGACAGTGGATAGGAAAAACTCTCTACTGACTCTCTAACTAAATATAGAAGGAAGAAACCTTGGAAGGACCAAAACTTTCATCCTCCTTGGGTGGCCTAGATGTTAATTGAAATAATTAAGTTGTAGTAATAGTACAATTAAGTAAATAATAAATTTTAATTAGTAATAAAATTTAAATTAAATAACAAACTAGAATTAAGATTGCCGTGGGGTTTGCAAGGCTGACAGAATCATTTTCACTCAAATAACCTAGGCCAAGATCTGAGCCAAAATAAACATTTATTTGGTTAAATTCATAAACCAATCCAACATATGAGGAATACCTCGTTCCAAAACAGGAGAAGCTAAAATCCCACTCTTCTGGACTCTGAGGCATCATTTTAAAGACCTCTGATAAAATCTAAGCGCATCCCTTATGAGAATGCTTAATCAGTTAATTTAATTTGTATTATCTTAAACACAAATTATATTTGACCAACAGGTGTTACTTTTAGACACCTTCTGTACAGAATTAATCAAATTTTCCATGGTTACTGGCATAGAAAAACAGTATCCTGCCCAAGGTTATCTGGACCCCCTGATTCACAATATTTTAGTTTGGTCTTGAAAACATCTACTACTTGTGAATAATAAGTGTCTAATAGCTTGGCTTTTAGCACCACAATATAGTCTATGGATATAGATTAACATTGCCACGTTTTCGTTTTACAAGGTTCCTGCGTCACAGGTGCCAGTTTGTCTCTCTCAGAGCCCCGGGATGGTACAAATGACCTTCTCTCTGTTTTTTACAGAAAGAATCATACAAATTATTTTTCCCATATAAATTTCATATTAATTCCTTAACCTTACTTATTTAAGAATTTACTATTTTGTTAGCGTCAATTATTCCAAAAGATAATGAGTCCTCAGGTACCGAAACTTCAGCTTGGAGAGAAAAGAGAAAATGTAGTTACTTATTGGTTAGGAGCACAGAGTCTATTAACAATCACTGATGCCAGGTGCATGAATCTTTGGTAACATTAACTATAGCAGCATAGCTAGAAAGAGGAGGACCAGAGGGTGGCACAGTCAACAGCCAACCCAAGCCATGTGTCCCAGTCTAAACCAGTCTGAATCTCAAACTAAAATGGGGAGTTAATTTCATAGCTGGGGAGTCAAGTGTCAGAAAGCTTTTCCTCCTGCTGTGACTTTTTTAATTCTAGGAACTAAAAGAAGTCCTGCATCTCGTGAAGGAAGCAGACGAGCTGGACTATAAGACTCTAAGAGTTAACTCTGATAATGTGGAGCCAGACAGTGTAGAGCTTTATATGTTACAAGAAGTATTTTATAATCAATAAACATTTTTATTAACGAGAACTGTTTAATTTGAATTAATAGAACTGCTTAATTTTTATTAATATTAACTAGAACTGCAGTCTCGTGTTATATTAAGCTATAGATAACTTGCAAATGATTAAATAACACAAACTACCTTTATAAACATAACCCTTATTAGTGAACCCAGACATCCACTTAACATTTGGTTCTTTTTCTCTTCGAGTATCCTCGTTAGACTCAGAAATTTGGTAAAATGGTGAAAGACAATCTGTGCTCTTGCACCCAGAGTTGCTGGGTGGGCACCGGCTGGCCTGCAACCCCGTGTGGATAAAGTAGAAGATAATGGTTGAATGAATGGAATTTTACAGATTGAAATTTAAAGGATTAATGGTAAAAGGTTTTTTTTATTTCCTAAACCTGAAATGTTTAGGTACCTTGAATGAAATAAAATGAAATAGAATCACTGGAATAATGGTAACTGAATTATAAGTATGAAAATAAGTGAATCAATATAAAAATTAAATAAAATGTTCATGTAACCCTGTAATTGTATTACCTTTGTCAATAAAATCCTTTCATACCCAGGTGGCCTGTGAAACATAGTAATGTGGCTGCATGTATGTAATTTGCTACCTTTTCTGTGTTTTGGCACTCTAGCTGTCATTCTATGAAGTCTTATCACCTCTGACTGCATCACACACATATTTCATTACAGAAAATCAAATCAATATGTTAATATGCATATCATTATAAACACATTCTTAACCCTAACCCTGCTCAGAAAAATTAGGGATATTTCAAAATGAATGTGGAGCAATTAAAAAAGAAGCATTTGATTTTATTTCATTAAACAAGAAAAGCAAAAGAAAGTTATTTGATTAGGCAAATGAGATACATGCGCAATTATTGTGATTAATTAGTAAGTGACATATTAATGAGGGTGAACAGAAGCATGTCAAACTGGACGAGAGTTCCACACATTGACTGTTCAGGTCAATGTTGGGTGTACCCAATACTGCAAATCCACAATGACAGTGAAGGGGCATGGACAGGATCAAATTGTGCAGCAGAATGATGCAGTATTTATGAGGGCACCTGCACTTTCTGATCTTAGGAGCTGCAGCGGTATCTATGGAACTCATTATTATGAATCATGATATGATTATTATGTTGATTAACAACCTCATTAGCAGTAATTGCAGTCATTGGAGCAGCTGATCGCACTGATAGGAATAAATTTAATGTGACAGTTATGATGACAATGAGGAAAGATGAAATGTATTAATTAAAGTCTAATCATAATGATATCCACTATCATGTGAATGGACGTGAGCTGGACTGGGGTGATAAATTCATTTTTTGATACACCTACAGCACAGTATCACAGTTTTTGATTATTCACAGTATATTTTTGAAAGGAAACTATTTTTAAATGTCAGCACTTAAATTAAATTAAATGAAATTAGATTAGCATAATTCAATATCTGTCTGTGTGTCCGGTGGACTGTCCGTGTTTCTGTATTTCTATTAAATAAAATGAACATTTCCCTCCCTCATTGTCTGTAATTGAGCAGCAAGTTGCTAAAAGCCAATAATTTTATCCTTGGGGTTTACTAAAACTAAAATTGGAATTGCAAACAAATTGTTCTGTGCATTGCTCTGCTCTCAAACCAACTAGCTTGATAAAGGATACGCATATGTGTATGTATTCATGTGTATAGGTGGCAGATGATCGCTCTCTCACCACTAGATGGCAGTATTTCTGCATCTGCTCTTTTCAAGTTTGCAGTTTACATGTCATTGCTAAATGCACAGAAATCAGCTATGCTGTTGGTTTATCTATTCATGAACAGACAAAACGGGCATGTAATAAAGCAGCAGAACAGGATGAAGAAGAATGAATGTTCATGTAAGCACTGAATGATGTAATTGTGATGTAATCATCTTCTACTGAATTGAAAAATCTGTTTGTGGGTTAAATGTATCTCAGGAAATTAATGAGTAATGGACAAGTGCACTTTTTGACATTTTAGAGCAGAAAAGAAACTGCAGGCAAATCATGCAAAGAGAGTGAGCAAAAAGGGAAGAATATATTAATTCATAGTCCTATCAAGTTGGCTATTTCTTAAAAAGTTGTTTTGATGGAGTAAGTACAAATGCCTGTTGAATACGGTTGCTGTTGGACATATGCAGTGATAACAATGCACATGATAATAGATTTATGTGTAAATTACAAATATTGCAGGCTATATGCTACATTGTTCAGTTTTATGTGTGACACATACAACTTTAGCTTATTCTGCACAGACTATGAAGAACAATTACAGTAGTGTGCACCTTTTAATGAGCAGGCTATGTTCCATGCAACAGGTTGTTGACTGAAATTTATATTGTTCGGATATCATAGTCACATAGTCTTTTTATGCTACTGCAATGTAAGTACATTATTAAGGGTATTAAGAAAACTGCCACGAACATGATACACAAATGTGTCAGAGATACTGCTGAAAATAATAGTGAATGCCTAAACTGTTAAATACATTTAAAACCTATTGCAATTAATGGAAATTCACAATTAGCATAAACAATTCTGTAATGTAAAGTTAAAACCCTGTGAATGCATTGATAGGCAAACAAAACTGAAGTTCAACCAGATGAAACAGAGTTCAATGGGTAAACGTGGACCACTTTATATAGTGATAGGTAGGAGAGACAAACATACATGCAGTACTACATACAATAAAACAAGCACATAGACTTACAAACTCCATTTACAGCTTGTTACAATTAAGTATCAGAAAGTCATAGTCACAAACACAAGTAACTTGCACAAAAAAGTCTCTAAACACATCAACAAGTTAGAACAGTCCCTGTACCAAATGTGACCTAACAAGTAAGCGAGGGCACGATTGGTAAATGAGTAATGTAGCTAAATTAGTTTTTTTTCAAAAGGGAAAAAACAAAGCAATCAACCTTGTGAGAATTAGGAAAAAAGGTATCCACTATGTAAAACTTTTAATAATAATTTTATATCTTTCTGGGAGCATTTGTTCTCCACAGTGTACTGTATTATAAACATGGACAGACGCACACATACATGGAAGACTTCCACTCTTAAACGCTTGCCTCTGCTTGAGCTGGTTGACTGTTGAGGTGACTGTGCGCTATTTATGGCCACAATATAAGGAGGTAAAGACAGATTTTTCTTCAGAATTTATTATAATTGTTAAGACCTCGGTTAATAATGTGAATGGACATTAATTTAGTGGTCATTCAACATGAATCAAGAAGTTTAGACAGATAATTTATCTCAAAATGTTCACTTTTTGGGAAAAACAGCACACATGTAAATAATGACTTTTGAATAAGAGATCCTTTATGTTATTTTACTTTGTATTTTATTTTTTTTTTATATTGTTATAAAAATTCAAAGCTCACTGGGTGCAGAAGTGATAATGGAGTGTGAAAACATACACCTGCTTCTATTCTTAAAACATTGCAGTGCATGCATAGTACATGAAAATACATATATTTGAAGTCAGTGACATTGAGCTTGTAAATCTCTAACAAACTCCTAATTAGTAAATGTATGTTTTGCTTCTTGCAGAGCATTGTTTTCTGTGTTTAGCCCTTAAGCACATGCTTTGTGATTTAGTTTAGAGCTTTCATACTTTCTAGAGTGCATCACATTGTATTCTGTGTTCTGAATATTCAAGTTTTCACACACATGCTAAGCATAGCTAGAAAGCTTAGTGGGCGGACAAAGCTAAAAAAAAATAATATATATATGTATATATATATATATTTTTTTATTTTTTATTTTTTTTTTATTTATTTAATATCTAGTTTTAGTATGTAATAGTGTTTTACTTATGATTTATTATTTTGCTTATTATAGCTTATATTGTTCAATAATATTGTATTCTCTTTCATTTATTGTGTATGTTTTTATTTTTTTTTATTTTATTTATCCAGAGATCACTCTGCTACTGATATTATATTAAGTATTTTATTTGTTGTATTTTCAGTTATTGTTATTTCATTAATGTATTTTAAGTTATTACAGTCTTTTTTCTATTTTATTTCTTTCACAATTATTTTTCACAATCGCGCCATTGCAAGTGTGCTTTTTTTAAAACTTATTTATTTTGTTTACATGCAACTCACCCCACTACAAGTGTTTTAATTATTTATTTAATTTTAATTGGATAAAAAAAGGATTTTTTTTTTTTTTTGCTTTTGCCTATTTTTATGTTCTGTTTATTTTACCAAAAGCTTATTAAGCAAGTAACAGTTAAAGTCTTACATACAACATCTAGGTCGGGTCTCTTCTTAAATATTGGTCCTTCCTTGTAACATTTCAGGAGATTTTTCTTTCCACTGTTGCACCAATCTTGCTCAGTTAGTTCTGTGGATCTAGATATTTATAAATCTGCTTTGAGACAATTTGAGCTTTATCAGGGGTACGGACTGGACCCCATACCCATTTTTGGACTTTGGACTTGTTCCTCATAACAGTCTGGATGCTCCTTTTTTATCTTTGGTCCAAAAAAGATCTGTAATCCTAATTTGTTCTGAGCACAGAGAAGTGGGCGGAACTGTGATAGTTCTTGATGCGGTGCCATCTGAGGGAGTGAAAAGAGATCACCACTCTTCTGTTTAGGCTTTTTAGAACTGAAATTCCTGCAGTTTCTGAATCGTTTAATGATGTTATGCTTTTTATGCTTATTATTCTAATCTTTTTTTAAGGAACATTGTTTTTAACATTTGGTGCCTGATCATCTTTACTCTTTAAACTCTGACTCAGCCAACTTTTTTGGGAATGTATTTTAGGCTCAAAATTCAGGAATTGATGTTTATTAACAAATGAAATTAAGTCGACCAGAATGATGAGCTCCCTTTGGTCTGCAATGAAATCATATCAAGAGCAGAAGTACATGTGACTCCTCAGAGTTAGTGATGTTATAACCACGTTTCTTGTCACTTGTTCTGCGAGTGGGAACCTGTCTTGCGTGGCTAACAGCAGTTTACTCTAACCAGCCTGCTATGAAAGTGAGCAGCAGGAATGCGGAACAGCCCGTTTTGAGTTTGCTCTCGGTCGAGCTTCCTGTCCGAGTGTAACCTTCCTTTTTTCAGAAATTGTAGAAGTGATAGAAAACAGTTTTGGCTGTTGTTTTAGTTTTATTATTAGCAGGAGAGTCACATGGCCCGCTGGGTTATTTTAGTCGGTCTTTGTGGTTGTCACAGAGTAATAGGACACGTATTAGTCTCTGTAGAATAAGGGCGTGCCCCAAACGTTCCCAGACTAGGATTAGTTCTAACCCTAAACTAAAAAAGACTTTTATTGGGTAATTACTGATCGTAATTTACTTTATCCTTGCCTGGGAAACTGAATTTCAAGAGCATAATAAGCAGTAACTGGACGCTTGTTTATATTATTCACTCTAGGGGATTTGCTCTCAAAGCAGTCAGTGCTTCATGATATGACTTCCACAGAGCCATTAGAAGATGGCCGTGATGGGGTGCACACGGCCAGCAGCAATGCTCAAATACGTAAAACCCTGGAATTTGAGCCACGACTGATTGGTATTGACGGACCAAAACAGCAAGAAAACTCTCTAGGTTTGTGAGCCGGTGCTCACTGCAGGAGCACTTGGCCGTTCTTGTGATTTTCAGTCGTTGTAGCCCATCCACCTCAAGGTTTGTATGGGTTGTGCCTTTAACAAGTTGCGGAGCGGTTATCGGAGTCACCTTCGCCTTAATGTTCGTTTTTTGGGCACTGCCGTCGAACTCGCTCATGGCCAAGGTGTTTCCGTTTTCGGATCCGCCCCTGGCTGGGTGTTAGGACCATTTTGAGTCAGTAAGAAAAGTCCCAGGTGATCAGCAGTTGATTTTTGATGAACAACCGATCAAGTTTTAAGGATCGATTTAAATAAATTACTATGAAAGACAAATCAGTGCTGTACAGAGTCCATAGCTCTGTGTGTCACGGTTGCCAGGTTTGTTTATTCTAATCGAAGTTGGTGCACGTTTCTAAAGTGTAGATGCTTATTTGGGTTCTTTGATCATTCCTCTCTCGCTCTCCCCTAAATTTCTGTGAGTTCAACTTATAAAGTTTTCCTAGAAACATTAATATCACCTTCAGGTCGACACATTTAAAATCCAGCAATGATCATGTCATATATTTTTTTGAGAATGGGTCTCGATGGTACTTGATCGATCTCATACCAAGGGTTTGGCACATTCTGGCATCATTCTTTTGTATTGAATTGTATTGAAAAATTGTATTGACCGAGTCGTCTGAACTTTCCAAAGTATTAAAGAAGGGTCCAGGGAATTCACCTCGGTGAGCAACTGGTCTTCTAGTTGAGGGGAGATTTGGGCACTGGATGGAAGTTTGAGTTTTGTGTTCATACTTGTAATAATAATAATTACAGTGCAAATGTAGAAGTTATTAACAGTTCTGAGGATCTCCTTATACCATTGGAACTCCAAAGCTGAGAGTTTTCTCACTGTCTCTGCACACTTTATATGGTGCCCAAGGTTGGTCTTTGTTCATCCCCAAAATATACATGATAAGCGTTTTGTACAAAGACGAATTCATTTGTCCTTTGTTTGGGTGTTCTACAATCAGAAATGGAACGGAATTTCAAGATAATCCCGGCATTGTCCCAAACTTTTAACATTTAACAGAGTCGCACCTTCTATGCGTCTTGGACGCCTGGATGGTTTTCACACTGCTCATATAGTCATATATAAGCAGTTTTAATCTCTCTAATAAACAGTAAATTTAGTAAATCAGCCATCTAAATAATAATGTTACTTTATTGCTGTAAGATTTGAGTAGATGACGTTTTGTGGAAAAAACGGACTGGAGGAAACGGGTGTAATTTTTGGATTGGACCCACAAATACTGTTCGTAAAGATCACGTTATCTTTTAGTCAGCAAAACTAAGTTGTTGTTTTATTATTCGTCTATAGCCAGTTTGCTTCTTTGCGTCTCTTTTTCAGTGGGACCTGGCAACCCTTGTGCACTTTGTGGATGCGTTTAGAGACTTCTTTTGTGCAAGTTCCTCATTGGAAGTGCAAGGACATTTTAAAATCGATTTATTTTTTAAAAACGGTGCATTTATGACATTCATTTATTCAGTCTCGTTTATTAATACAAGTTTTACTAGTTGCAAAAAATAAACACGTGTGTTATTAAAATCGACCCATACCATGTACAATTCAGCGGTTTGGTTGGTTTGAAAGTCTGAATGAATAAGCCTAGTTTACCCGCTTTTGGGCGTGTCTGTTCCCTCATGGTGCTTCTGAAATGAAAAATGGATTTGAGGCACTAAAGGATAAACAAAGCGTAATCCATCAGTAGACATGATTACTCCAGTCCTAATCCCAGCACGGCTGATTTACTGCAGCTCACACCGATCAGCTTTTATTATGCTCTGCGTCTTTGTGCATGTTATAAAACGTTGAAATTTACAACCTAAACTTTCTACGTTATTAGGTTTCAGAACTGGGTCGGCTGCAAGGGTAATCCCATCAACCCCTGCCTGACGTGAAAGTCCTCACAGCTTCTGCTCAGGATTAGGGATGCACCAATTCGGTATTGGGATCGGTTATCAGTCCTGATATCAGCAAAATTAACTTGATCGTGTATCAGAAAATTAAGCCGATCCATTTGCTTTAATTTTGCGACTACATCTTACATCGGTTACGCCAACAACACAACGTGTAATATTAGTGATTAATAATAGATTAATACGTGTATAATATAGAAATATAGTTTAAGATGTTCAAGTTCTTATTTTTGATCGAATTTGAGTCATGTTTCAGTTAAGCTTTGCCTCAAATCTCTCCCACGTGGTGAGGTTTATTAATAGTTCAACTTGGCTTTGTTTTTATACTTTTAACAAAAAAACGGAAAATGAGAGAGAATAATAGTAATATTAAATGATTAAATTAGCTATAAAAAGAATACAACATTATTCTCTTATTTTTTTGCTTTATATTATTTAGTGAACAAGCAAAAGAATACAACATTAAGCAATAAAAAATGGAAAATGAGTAAGAATAATATTAAATGAACAATAGAAATAATATAACATAAAGCAAATAAAATAGATTATGGAAGAGAATATTAAATGATTAATTGAACAATAAAAGTAATTCAACATAAAAGAATAAAACAACAGAAAATGAGATATAATAATAATAATGATAATTATTATTATTATTATTAAATGAACAATAAAAAGAATACAACATAAAACAATGGAAAATGAGAGAATAATTATAATAATAATAATGGTGATATTAAATGAATAAAAAGAATACAACATAAAGCAATTAAAAATGGAAATTGTAATATAATGGTAATAATATAAATGAAATGAACAATAAAAAGAATAATAATTTTAATATTAATAATATATATTTATTTTTTCTTTCTCATTTACAATTTTATTGCTTTATATTGTATTCTTTTTATTGTTAATTTTATCTGCTGGTTTTTGTGTTGTTGTTTTTTTTTTTCTTCCATCCACTATACAGAGTACTTTTTGTTTTTTGAAAGTGGTTTATAAATAAAATATTTTTATATCATCAATCTGCCTAATATCAGGTGTCAGATCGGTGCATCCATAGTAAAAAGCTTAACGTTACTTAATGTACTAGTATGGCTTAAAGTTAAAAACACGTAACTTCTGAGTTCCTATTTACTTCTATTTGAAACCTAAAATGTGTAATAAAGAGGAAATTGTTTGGAAGCTGTACGTAAGCAAGCATGCACTGTGTCCCTCATGCCTCATGGTTTAAAGCCTGGTACATTTATGTGCTGATGATTACGGTTTATAAACCACCATCAGCCAAAATATGAAATCCACCTGCTCTGTAACACCTGGTCCTTCTTAATCAGATCATGCGTGCATCGGAATTCGAAAGGCAGAGCTCCTATACTTTTTTTTTTAGGAAGAAGCTGCATCGCCGTGCCTGTGTTGTGAAACTGGAATCCACTGCTCAGACTGTCCGATTTAATCAGCTTTTACCACAGGAGTGTCCTGAGGGACCTCAGGGAACACGAGACACTGAGAAAGCTGGCAGCTGTCCCGGACCGGACCAAGCGCTTGGTACTGGATTCTACCCCAGACCTCGGATGATCACTTTTAAATAAATAGTCCTGTTGCCTGTTTAGAGACTTTTGTTTTTAATGTTAACCATTTTCATAAAGTCTGAGCTTGGTGAGTTCCTCTTTATGGTCTTTGTGGTTTGATTAATGGAGCTCTGACTGAACTTTTGCTGTGTAATCTGGATCAGCAGTTTGGACGCCCCTTGCCCCTGAAGCTTTACACAGCTCAGACGGTGCAGGATCAAATAATGCAGGTTAAATTAATCCCAGCTAGGAACATTACGGTTAGGAAAACAAGACAAGAAAAGGAAGAACAAGTATAATATGGAGAAAAGAAAGAACAAGAAGGAAGAAAGAAAAACAAAACATGAGAAGTTA
>JAUZSU010176790.1:0-12796 GCA_034780255.1 Parotocinclus maculicauda | reverse complement strand
GTTAATGGTCTTGCTTAAGGACCCAACTGTAGCAGTGGGATTTGAACCCTGGACCTTCTGGTCCAGAGTCCAGTACCTTAACCGATAGGCTACCACAGTCACGACACAATAGACATTTCTCCTTTTTTTGTTAGTAAATATACCAAGGTAAAGGCACTACCATTTAGGTGTAATTACCCCATTTCCATTTTGATTGATACCTTATTGGTGAATGATGGCCAATTAAGAGAGTTTTGCTTGCTAAGCTGAACCCCAATGTTTTCCCACCCGTAGTGAATAAAAAGCATTACACATTACTCAGTTGGAACTGTGTCTGCATATGACTGTTAAACTTAGATTGCTGCAGTTGCTTATCAGCGGAAATAACATAATAATAACAATTTTTTTCAGCTATAGAAAAAGTAGCTTGTCTTTTTTTTTTCTTTAGACATGATGAAGCATGTTAGTTGACTAATTTCCAAAATAACTAGTCATCCAGTAAAAAATAGTCATGTAATCCCCATCAGAGCAATGCATTAATGAGTATTAAATTTATAATTTACTTTTATAAGAGACAAGCTATTATAGCAGTGTGTTTATTTGACAGAACCTGTTGTCACACAATAGTGTGTCCAAAGTGTCCAAAGCTGCTCATCTCCCTTACCAAGTATGTATCCCACAGACAACAGTGTTCTACACAATATGCAGAGGGGGGAGGGGTGGTATTATTGATGAGTGGAATTGTACAAGAACCAAAGCAACATAGACAAAGTAACAGACCACATACAGGTTACACAGAAAGGTTGCTGAGGTGCATAGTGCAAGTAAGTTACCAACTGACTCTGCCAATATCTGCAGAGTTCCAATTCACCTCTGCAATTAACATCAGTACAAAAGCTATGCACTGGGTGCTTCGTGGCATGGGCCTGCATCGCTGAGCAGCTGCATGCAAGTAGAGCTGAAACAAGTCCTCAAAAAACTAGAGCAATTCGAATAAAATAAAAAAAAAAAAAAAAATACAAGGATAGTTTATTACAATTTATTGCATCACTTAATCACAGTTACAGTACACTGTGCCATGTTTGGCACAGACAGTTTTTACTGCGGAACAACACAAGCTGTAAAATGGAAAGAGCAAGGAGTGAACAAAAGAGGTTAAACAGCGACATTTGGAATAATTACAATCTTCAAGAAAATCTAATCATTAGCCAAAAGATTTGCTCAACAATATGGCCACAGAAAATAAAAAGCTGCAGTTAATTTTTGAAAGACTGAGCTAATTTGTGTTATCGTGAAGAGCATAGTCTCTGTCTGTCTCTGACTGACACACACACACACACCCCCCCCAATTTAGTAGAGCAAGTATTGTAAAATTTTAATATTAGGATATTGTAATATTTTTATGATATTTAAACATATTAATAAATTGCCTAGAAATTATTTTTCTTTTTCTTATTATTATTATTATTATTATTATTATTATTATTAATAATACTAATTATCTCTTTTTTAGTAAATCACATCATCACAGGGACAGCTTCATAAACAACAATGTAAAGACAATGTTTATTTATAATAAAGAAAGATAGTTTGCTTTAAGAGACGTCTTATTTTATCTTACATTTACTATTGTTCTTTAATAAAGCAAAAGCTTTCGATCCAATTACTCAATTGCATGATGAAATAATTAGTAGCTGCAGCCCTACCTGCAAGCCTTGCATCACCAGGCACAAAGAAAAACAGCAGACAGAGTGGTGTAAAGCACGCCACCATGGAAGTGGAAACGTTCTGTGTTTTATACAATTCACATTCTGGCAGTCCAGTGAACAAGCCTGGGTTCAGCAAATGCCAAGAGGACCTTACCTATCTGACTGTACTGTGCAAAGTGTAAAGTTTGGTGGGGGAGGAATAAGGTTATGGGATTGCGTTTAAGAGGTTGGCACATTACCCTTACTTTCAGTGAAAGAAAACCTTAATGCTTTAGCATACAAAGACATTTTGGAAATTTGGAAGCTTTCAATTTGGTAAGAACAGTTTGGAAAAGGACCTTTTCTTTACCAATGTAACTAAATGGAAAAAAATGACTTAATCTCTGTGTTATTGTTGTATATAACATACTTGTGCATTATGTTCTAAAGCACTGTGTTAAAAAAGCAATTTCATTATGCAAATATAAATCAAACATGTATAAATAGTGATTGTAAATTACTGGTTACTGCTTTCATAACTGTGAGTAAATTAAGCACTGGCTACTCTGTGCAGTGACCCGAGTAGCTATGTGATATTTGGAATAATCAAGTCCCATTTAGTCCACAGAAGGAGAAGGCAACAGGTGTTCATTCGTTTTCTATGCAGAAGCACAACATGAAGCCGCAACTAGGGCAACAACAACCAGGACGCACAGCAACGCAAAACAATCTATAGTTTATAAAATTGTGTAAGATGCGATAAAGTAGTGTGGAAAATTCCAGGAACTGGCAGCTAAAAATCACAAGACTTAATTATACAGTGTCATCTGGAATCTCTACTTTTCCCATTTCAGTATAATCAACAGCATTTGGCTTATAGCCAATTACTAATACAGACTTTATAAACAAAAGCAACACAATAAGTTCAATAATTATACAGTAGGAAACAGCAGCAGCTCACCACACACACAGACACACACAGAGACACACACACACACACACACGATTCGTGTTGGGTATCGTATGCATTTTATTGATTCTGTTAACAATTCCGGTTATCGATTCCAACTTGCCTTAGTGTAACAAAACAGTGACCTAGGAACACCAATACATGGTGCACCAATCTTGATAGACAGACACATTCTTAAAATAGATGGGGTTTTTTTAACTAATCATGACCATGTAATTGGAGCTTAAATGAGTTAGAAGTAACTGATAAGTAGAATCGAAGTGCTATTTTTAAGCTGGTACCCGGTTTCAGTTCCAAATCTGAACAGTGTTTTGATACACAATACTATAAGATTAAATAAATTACATGACAGAGCATATTGTAGAAATTGTATACTTGCTAACTCTTGGTGTTAAGGATTTCAGATCAGTTCAGTTCATTTCAGTTTCAGGGTAGAATCACCACTTCTAAAAGCCTAAGAGATGTGTGCAGTTTGACCAATCACAGATCTCCATTGTTTCTCCCCCACACATTCTTCATTTTAAATCTCTACGCATAAATCTTTATTTTCTATTCCGTATAATATTTGTGTTTATTTTCTATTTAGTAAACTCTTCCTTGAACTGGCATAATTACTATGAAACAGATTTTATATCCCATTCTAGTCCTTTCATTTGCTTTGTAAAACAGCAACATTAAAATATGAATACATTACCTATAATTCAATGTTGTTCAATGTGGTTGTGGTGTGAAACAAAAAAAAAGTGGTCCAGGATCACTGTGAAAGGGAGGACCAAAATGTGATGCGAGCCCTCTTTATAAGTGAACACGTAAAGTAGTGAAACTAGCCGCAGTTATGCATGTTCAGCTCAGATTCCCTTTCAAAGAACGGCGTTTGGTTCACTTAAAATCAACAATATGTGAAAACATAATCAAGGAAAAACGTGGGATGTATTTGTAAAGAAGAACTGTGACCAAGGTGAAAATAAACATGTTTCACCTGTCCTTGTGCAACTATAATAGCGATGACAGTTTGTAAAACACACAAAAACTAGCATAAATCTGAAAGCAAACAAAATTTAGGAAGATATGTTGCCCAAGTCAAGCTGCCCAAATAGGCTAGTCCACCAATATTTGCTATGCAGCTATTCTTTTATATATCGTTACTAATTTGTATCTAATTTGTATTTGACTTAATTACCCTGAGCTGTTCCAATGAAGTCATTTTCTATTGTATTTTGCTAATTTTGTGAGATGAGTTTTGCTATCAAGCAATTCAAATAATTTTCTGTTGCCCTGTTTGTGAGCTTGATAGTAATTAATGTCTGTTTATCAAGGTTAACAAAACTGGAGACAAATCTGTCCCACAATTGCAACAGCTAACATATGCAAACACACAAAATCTTTACTCCATAACCAACATTTTTACCTTGTACAATCAGTTAAAGAAACGCTGGATACAATTTGTTCTGGTAGCTCATCACTTCTATACATTTCTTCATCACCTCTCCAATCCACATTGCCATTTAATCTGCTCGACATAGCTGAGCCCAAGTTCATTCAGAGTTTCGCCGTGCCACGACCTGCCTCGTTCTGCCTCACTTTGTCCTTGCAATTCAGCACAATATAAAGAAAGAAAACACTAAAGAAGCTGTTCTTGAAAGACTGAAACAGTCTGACCAGGAGAAGGCGAAAGTCAAGCAACAAGAAAAAAGATTTACTTTGCTGTAGATATTTGTTGGCAAACATTCACCTGAACCACAAGGCAGACATAAAATCTATGTTACACAAATTACTGTTTGAGGCAGAGCAAAACTATCCAAAATAAACAAGGCCATGTTTTTCCAGCATATGTGGAGTCCCACAACGTCAAGTGGTAGTTGTTAAGGAAATTTGTCTCTTAACATGACCAACACACTACTCAGAATTTTGTTTTTAATTTGATGGAGTCTATTTTATTAGTTTCTTTTAAAATAGTGTAGCACTTTCTAAAAATAGCATGTGTATGTACAGTAGTTTCTGGATAGCTCCAAACAAACACGTTTAAACTGTGGGAGACAATTTGGCGCAAATGAATCAACACAGAAACATACAGCTATCATGAAAATATTCTAAATTTAAGATGCAAATTATTCAATGCAAATAGCTTTCAGTCAGCTGCTCCGGTTTCCATTAGACTATGTGGTGTGAGAAGATCCATATGGTGTGTGAAAGAGACTGGGAAGTTAAATCAGACTGCGAACAGCAAGCTGGGAAGCTTTTGTAGTAAACAGTGGTCATGGTTTCAGCAGACGGCCATGTCTTGCCACCTGCCTTCTCCATTCACCTGGCAGTAGCCCAGTACCTACTGCTATTGTGCCATCAGTACAACTTGGTAGTGCCTATCTGGCTCCAGGAGAGGTTGCTGCATGTGTGGGATAGCATTTTTTTTAAAAGGATCACACATGCTCTCAGCACATCCACTGCCTTTTGTGGTGAAATTATCTGAGCCTTTCCAGAACCCTCCAACATGCAGCCAGGAAATTAAAAGAGGTTTTAATAATTCTACCAACTACCTCAGGGCGTTTTCACACCTTTCAGTGTCTGACATGAAACACTGAGAGATGGTTTCTTTTGCATATGTGAACACGTCAAACAAACCCAAGCCTTTCTAAAACGGGCCCAAAAACTTGAGACGACTCAAATCACTTTGTTTGTGATTTGTTTCTTGGTCTGCTTGATTCGTTCTCAGTATGGAAAGCAGTACATCAGAGGGTTCCCGTAAGCAGTTGTTAGCGACTGCACTACACACGACACAGCTCTCCAGCTCTCATTGCTGCTGCTGGTTATACGAGTTCAGTTTTAAGTAGAGTCACCAATTCTAAAAGCCTAAATGACTTGTGCATTCCATTGTTGATCCCACAAGTTCTTCTTTTTAAATGCCTATGCTCGATTTTGAAATAAAAACACTGAGTAACCTCTTACTAATTTGGTCAGATTCTTGGATAGAAATTATAGTTTTGTTTGTACAAAACTTATTTTCTACTCTGAAAAATAAATGCTCTGTTCTATTCTGTGTACTGTATTCACAATCTTCCTGTTAAATTTTTTGATATGTACATTATTATAATGAACATCATTCCTCTTTAATGCCTTGTTCCGCTTTCATTTTTTTCAGTATTGATATTTTACATTATAGTTTCGCTTTTCTCATGCTCTTTGTAAATCAGCAATATGACAGTATGAATACACACCATTCAAATGTTACACGGCATTGGTGTGAACAAGTGGTCTGAGACCTTATTGCTAAAGAGGAACCAAAAGAGAGTCACGCTTACAATGTGAACACAAAAAGAACACTTCAGAAATCAGTTCCAGTTGGCTGGCTTTCCAGTTCACTTTAAAGTTGGTTCATTTACAACAAACTATGTGAAAATCAGGGTGATCCTTGGCCCAGACTGACTAGGTACCTTGAGTGGACTGTATTTGAAGTGTGAAAAACTATCAAAGAAACAAACTAACTAACAAAAATATCAAATTGGTTTACACCCGGTTTATACTCCCAAATAAGAAAAGCACTGACATTTCAGCTATTGGGAAGGATATTTACATCAACTGGAATATCTATGCTACTGTGCTAGTACAGAACTGTCAAAGGACTTCATGCCTTTCCACAGTGTCTATTGAAGTTTACATGATTCCAGTAAACAGGCAAAACATTACCAGAGTGGTATTTTGATGTTGGTGCCAGGCAGGTTTTTAGGATGTGGTAATTAAAGCACCCCACACAATTCTTACACCGAATTAACTACCCTAAAACATTCCTTCACTCTAACAAACATTTGAGTCATAACTTCCAAGTGCGATTTATTTCCTGCCCTCTTCACTTTGACATCCTTTGTCAACGGATATCATCATAGGTTTGTTTTGACTGCATGCCTGAACCATAATAATCTCGTCATAAAAATGGTCTTAAGTATTCAACTGAACTGACTAGCCTCAGTTACATTGTTCTGCTAACACAATGTGCATACACGTATACACACACACGCACTTGTCTAATCAAGCAAGTTCTTTTTCATGCTGCTGTCACGACGTTGTATTTTAGTTTTATGGCCAATCATTAATGTTAAACCCTGAATAGAATAGACGTATTTGTGCCACATCAGATGTGTGTGTCTCTATGCTGTAATAGTAAGTTGGGCTGAAGAGTCTTGCTGTAGAGCCCAACTGAGGTATCTTAGCAGACCTTGGATTTGAGCTCCCAAACCTACTGCTGACAGTCTTGAGCTTTAACTACTTCATCATCGTTACATATAAACTGTGTGAATATCAAGCGTCTATTTTCAGACAGAAGACTTCTGTGTACACACACAATTTCAAGAGTCCACAATAGCCAGTAACCTGAGCTAAACTGCGTGCACACTCACACATACTTTTGGCAGTGTACCCTAAGTGTGGTACAGCAACCACAAGCAACTACTGGAGAAATCTAAGAGAAATCCTCCATGCCCTCAACTTATCTCCTTTAAAAACATGACTGGCCATTGAAACTGTTGAATAAAAGCAACAGAATCACTGTTTTAATCATTGCCTTAGGCCTCAGTATGAACCTTGGGATCAGATGTGTTCTATAAAAGTTGACTACACAGGCCCTTAGGTTGGGTCACTGTTGTCAACATGAGCTTTTGAGCAAGCTGAACCTGGTAATGCCCATTCCCAAAGAGTCATCAAAGATTATGCAAAGCTCTTAATGAGCTTACCTGCTTTATCTACTGATTCACAGCAAACTCATCTGCAAGCCATGAAACCCCTGCGAGAGCCCAGAGATTCAATCCCTTAATCCGACCTGGACTGATGTGGCTGAGCACAGAGTGATTCATCCTCTCACTCAGACAGAAGCACAGCTAGACTAAGCTCTTGGTTACACTACAGCAGGGTACAGCAGTCATATTTGGCTACTGGAACATTTTTAGCAGAGCTACTCATGAGTAAGCCTGCAAGATTTGGTAGTGGGTATTTTAAAATCACTGTAAAAAAGCCTGGTGAAACAGTAGTCAAACATATAAAAACAGTCCATTTGGATTAGTCAAATGACTAATCCAAATGGAATCCAGAAAGTTTTCTCTGAGAAATCGAATTCCACACCAAGTGAGAATGAAACACGTGACGAGGTGAACAACAGGATAAAACAACAGGGGTGAAAATGAAAGCGTTATTAGCACAGTATATCAGAACTGTAAGGTGTGGTTGTGACAAACTTGGGAAATAATATCCATGTTTTTTCAATATACTTTCTAGGTTTCTTCTTATTTTATACAGTCTTTAAGTACATTTAAAAATGTGGGGACATGCAAGTACAATAGGGCTCACACTATGCCCAGTTACATTGTGCTGTGCCAGAGCACGATCATCACACTCACACTTCACACTCCCGTGCTGGCCCAAGCACATGGTTCTTGATTATGGACTTCATGGTTTTTGTTTTTTGACACACAGCCCTCATATAAGCATTTTAGAGCCATTGAATACGTTAAGATTTTAAGATTGATAACGAGGCAGCTGTTCTTTGCTCATGGGCAAAATTAGCAATAACTACTCCTGTGGGTCTGAGCATGATTCAGAGCACTGTACGGGGGTATCACACTAGTCAAATGATCCACGCTTTGCTTTAGGGGTCAAAAAGCACCCGAACAATGGTACAGATTGCCTAGTGTGAGTACACCCTAAGTGTTAGCCAGCATGATAATACATGGTAAAAAAAAAAAAAAGAAATTCTGGGAATAAGCCTCTAGCTAGGGGTGAATGATCCAAAGAAAGCATGATTATCTTTGACTAGTAATAATAGATGATATAATGATATCGATGATAGCAACTAAACTAAGTTGTTTTCCAAATACTCAAGTTCTCTAACACAGGTTACCTGTCTGTCCTAAAATTTAGTTCGTCCACTGCTGTGGACAGAGCTTTCAGTGTCATGGCCCCAAAACTATGGAATATATTACCACAATCTACTCATAACTGTTCCTCACATTCAACTAAAAATGATAAATAAATCAATGTATAATTATTATTGTTAATACCAAAAATAAAGCATATTGGCTGCAGAAACTTTTAAAACAAACTTAGCAACAAAATGTAAATTCAAAATTCAAAATGTAATTGTAAACAAATGTAATTTTAATATTGGGGTTCCACAAGGTGACCCTTTATAGCCACTTGATTTAGCATTAGAACCACTGGCAATAGGGATTATCAACTATCTGCATATTTACGGTATTGAAGTTGGTAGCACAAAAAGTTTGGTGATTCTTTAAGTGGTTGATTGGTTGTTTATTTCAGATCTGGCTGTTTTGGTGTCTAATCTATTAAATTATACACATTTATTCAGCAAACTCTCTGCACTATAAATTGAGACAAAAGTGAATTCATGGGTATTACTTAGAATACTCAGTTCCCTGCATTCCTTACCGTTCAGAAAAGTTGACCACTTTACATAGCTCAGCATCAAAATACCAAGAGATCCTAAACATCTGTTCAAATTAAACTTTTCTTTGTATGATAAATTAAAAGCAAATACCCAAAGCTGGAAGTTGCCTCATTTATCATAATTGGACACATTAATGAATGATTATCTAAATATCCCTATCTTCCAATGTCGTATTTGAAAGAGATAAAATACACATATTTCAAAAACATACCTACAGAAGACCAAATCGGCAGGTGGTTTAGAGTTACCAGTATTTAAACACTGTTATTGGGCAGCTAATGCTAGGGCACTCACTTATTGGCAGAGGGGTGTTCCAGGAGAACAACTGTTTAAGACTTAATCATGGAAACCTTGTCTGTACCAAAATCTTCACTTTGCACATTTTTGTTCTCAGGGACTAAACTTGGGACTTGTGTGAAGAAATAACTTTGTAATAAAAAAAACTCTAAAGATTTTATATCAGATGAAAAATGTCCTTTCTACACCATTGATGTCCGTACACATTTCTAAAACCCATAATCACGATTTTGTTCCATCACAACTAGATCACACATTATCTGCATTAAGGACCTTTATATAGATAACGGTCTCGAATCTTTTGCTCAACTCAGAATAATTTGGTCTTTCTCGATCCCATTTTTGCTGTTACATGCAGGTTCGTCATTACGTACAACGAAACACTCTATCTTTTCCAGAAATTTCGGAACAGCATACCCTACATGAACTTGCTTCAAATATAGATTCTAGACATTTACTTAGTCTGTCATTTTGTCTCTGCTTTTACCGGTCAAGACTGCTCACCTGAAAGAAAAATGCTCCATATCTAAGGACACCTGGTGAAATTGCTTATCTAGAACCCACTGTTCTTCTATAAACTCCAGGTATAGGCTCATTTATTTCTAACTGCTTTACATGTTTTATTATGTTTAGTTCAGTCTCCTCAGAATGTGATAGGTGTCACATGTTTGAGGGATCACTGTCCCATTTAATTTGGTTCTGCCCAATGATACAGCTATTTTTGGGTATTCCTCTAAAACGCTCCTTTTATCTTAAACGCAGCAGCAAGCTTTGATGGCTAGCATGGTTGCTGCCAAAAAGGTCATACTTCTGTAATGGAGGTCCCCAATTGCTCCATGCTTTGAAAGATGACTGAAAGAGATGATTTTATCATACAAATGGATTAGTTAAATTCTTGTACATTCAAGAAATCAGCAGCACACAAACATTTTTAGAGAAAGACGGGAATCCTTCCTTAGCGCTCTAAAACAAGTTTAAGACTGATGCCAAACCCAATTGGCTTAATTATCTATTTAAAAACCTAACCTAGAGCATGTGTCCTGACAGCACCTTTATATATCTGTCTCTAGTAATTAAATTACAATTAAATTACAGCCAGTTGTTTTCAATTAAACTGTATTTCTGCAGTTTGTGAACAACGGTTAAATTTAAAAATGTGTGTGACTTAGTGAGTAGTTATGAGGATCATCTTTTTGGTAGTCACTTAAACACTCACTGTTGGCTGGTTGTCTTGATATACATCATATCATTGGACAGGTTAACTGTTACAGCATCAGCAATGCATTTCGTACATTTGGTACATGTCGCAAAAACCTGCCCACTCTTAATTCGCATGTCTGAAGTATTAATGTGAGCTAGACTAACGAACAAGACATTGTTGAAACACAATGGGTTGCCATATCAATGTTTTTTATGACAAGTAATACTTTTTATTTAGTATGATGGTTCTCCCAATCTCCGTTAAGGCTGGCCTGCAAGACATTTTAATTGTTCAGTATTCAAACATTTTTTTAAATCACCCATATTCAGAAAGGGTTACAATAAAACAGCAGGGTTTAATTATAACTGATTATCTAAACAATAAATTTGACGAGTAACCTATTGAGAACTGGCCATGGAGTGTGCCGCATGACCGTGAGAATGCACCTAAACTTTCAACCGCACTGGAAGGAACACCTGTTGGCTGCCAGCAAAAAATATCTGTCCGAAATATCTGCTGTCGTCGATAGATTTAAATAGTTAAAGCACTCTATATTTTAATGCACATGCTACAGCCAAAACACAAATCTCAGTAGTAATCCTGAACACATCAGGTTATGACAGCAGGGTAACTGCATGAGCGCAGTGAATGATAATTTTAGGAAATGCATAATCAGACAAACATTCCCACTCATTTTTAATACTCTGAATCAACCATGGCAAGCTTTCTATTTAGCCATCCCACAAACCAATGCCAGAAAACCACAAAAAATATCCAATTATCCAAGTTCCCAATTCACCTCTCGGTTGTGATTTTCTATCATCAAGGTAATTGTACAAAATTACATTACATTACATGGATTATCATTATCGAACTGAACTACCACGACTTCCATTTTCCTTAGAACCCACCCAAGAGCTACTACTAGTGCCAAATTATCTGAGGTTACTATCAGCAGAGAACGAGTTGATAAAATCTGTTTATTTACATTTGGCACCTCGTCACTGTACTCTATCAGATTAACTTAGAATATTCCTCTATTAAAATAACTGGAGAAAGTAAACTGCAGAAGTTGTACCTTTATTCTTATTTTGAATACGCATTTAAATAGCATGCAAAAACAATGTTTAAACAGCTTTCCAGTGAATCGCAGGTGCTGTGCCATAGGCAGCCATTACTCCAGTTGCTATGTGGCAGAGAAGTGAGCGAGATGGTTTGATGCTTAATCATTCTTATCTTATTAAGATTAATTCTTAATCTTAAACATAAGGTTTAATATGATGTGGATATATACCCATTGTAGCTTTAACTCTTCTGTGAAGGTTTTCCACAAGGTTGGGTTTTTGGGTTCGTTTGAATTTTTGACCATTGTTCCAGAAGCACATTTGTGAGGTCAGATACCACTAATTTATCCCAAAGGTGTTTTGTCAGGTTAAGGCAAGGACTCCCTGCAGGCAAGTCCTGTTCTTCTACTCCAAACTCACTCATCCATGTCTTTATGGACTTTGCTTGGTCCTCTTTTGCACAGTCATTTTGAAACAGGAAGGGGCTATTAACAAATTGTTCGTACAATGTTGGGAGCAGAAAATTGTTCAAACTCTTGGTATCCTTAAGCATTAAGTAATCGTTTCACAGGAACCTAGTTGCAGAGCCAAATTCCTGAAAAACAACCCCACACCATCACATAGAAAATATAATTAAATTGTGAAAATGTCCTCGCTATTAAATATTCCGTTACGATCAGCTATTCAGCTCTCATCTTGGCTGTTGGATATTCAAGTTGTGAGAAGTTTCCAGCAGAATTACTACCTTTAAGGAGAACACACGACCAATCCCTGCTCACCATTGTTTATATAACCACATACTCTTCATTTAAATGCCTTGGCTTCATTTTGAAAAAATAATGAGTAACTTCTTGCAAATCAAATTCCTTCAGGTTTAATTCCTCACACGTCTTGTCCTTATATTGTGAACACAAAAATAACAGATCAGTTGTAGTTGGTTCACAGGTTCACTTTAAATTAATTGAGTTTTAATTGAAATTTTTTAAACTAATGGTGCAAAAAAGTATTTAGTCAGCCACTGATTGTACAAGTTCTCCTACTTAGAAAGATGAGAGGCGTCTAATTTTCATCATAGGTACACCAACTATAAGAGACAAAAGAAGAAAAAAAATTCCAGGAAATTACAGGGATTTAGGATTTGTAGGATTA